>CM033998.1:14658337-14912424 GCA_019603395.1 Cyrtorhinus lividipennis | reverse complement strand
GGGCGCCCCCAAGGTCGTGCTCCTACAACTGCGCCCTTACAAGTCGTTAAAAGACGATGAACTCCGGTCCTCCTTCGCGGGCACTCCTCCGCCCGGTAATCTCCACCCCCACCAACCCCGGAGTCAAATTGAAATCTCCCCGATTGCCCTCGGGCGGAGGTGGCGGAGCGGTCGACGCGCCCTTTACATCTTTCTCCCAAGCCCTTCAGCTCCGCAATGTCACTCCGCCTACGCTCAACGGAGGCGGGGGCTGGAGATGAACTGGTAGAAAGTCCTTGAACTCCACCTCTTGCCGGCGGAGTTGGCCAAAACGGGGAATTTCATCGTCCACGAACAGTCGAAAACAGAGTTGCCTCTTCAGAAAAAGTAGGCCCTTTTTAAGGCCAATTTTATCTTCAAATTATTATTACTTTTATTACACATATAATATCATTATTAATACTGTTGGGTGGTTATTCCTTGAATAATCAACCTATGTTTTCATGCAAAGGATCAACCTCTCCGATTCGGTAGAAAAGGTAGAAAATGATTATTATGGTTTGAAATTGTTGCCCGGATCCCTAGCCTAGAACCCTGTCCTTCGAATGAATAAAATTAGAAACAGTTGATCGCGATAAAAGGTGAAGAGCAACAACTTGTACACAAATCGCTTATAGCGCTGGTCATCCCACTCCGAAACGTCCTCATAGCGGTATCTGACCTACCTTCCTACGTAGGGCCCACGATAATTCGCGACAACTCAATCGTATAATGACTGTAATTTACAAGGAATTGGATCGGTAGTCGAGGAAGAGGATGATTCTGTTGTTTTTCCACCGCTCCTATTCAAAGGCACGGTTGGCCGATCTCGCTGATGATATGGTCAATCTGGTCGAACAAACGCGCCGGAAGCCTCGGGTGAAGTTGTCTTATTGAATTTGGTTTTGATAGCGATTACCAGTCTGGGTTGTCGCGTTCTATAACAGTCGCGCGCGTTGATGGCCGTTGTACGATGCAGATATCACAACACGGATCAGTGACCCCAGAATTCTGTCTAATGGAACTAACGATTCTAACGCGGTCCACTCTGAAGCTCATTTTCCTCCGCATCCGTCCTTACGTGTAGCTGGTCCAATTCAAGCCCAAGTACATGATTATTCGTAATGGAATAGATTATCACCAGAATCCATCGTCCCCAGTTCTTGGGAAAAAAAAACATGCAATGCACGAACGGCTTATATTTACGATGAAATTACAATTTGAAATAAAATGTATACCTGAGGCAGTTTTCAATTGAACAGTAGAAAGCTGGCAATGGTATTAATCAACCCTGGGCTCTAGTAAAACTTCTGTGGACTGCCGAAATGCATTTTTTTAAAGCATATTTTTGGCTCACAACAGGTAATTGGTTGATCTACGGTTAACTTCACTAAAAATATCAATGATTCAAGGGCATTCAATAACGTCATATTCAGCAAAATGATTACGTCACAGTCAATAGGTTTTGGTTGGTTATTCCTTGAATAATGGTCAGGGGTCCGTTCATGGCTCTAGTTGGCCCCCGAAACTTTTCAACCCGATCGGACCAAATTTGGGTGAGGTAGGGGTTTGATTTTAACTTCGAGAAATGGATTTTTGAGATTTTTTGCAATCTAGGTGTGTGGGGTATCATTTTTGACTAAATTCTGGACGCTGGATCGATTGGAATGGGTCTGGGACCCAACACACCCACTGTTTCCCCCATTTTCCCCATGTTGAAGAAAATAATCTCCATGCGTCTTGTCCGAGGAATAACCAACCCTCGTGTAAGAATTTGCAGCGTTTTTTGAAAAATTGTCAATTTTTTCAACGATACTCGCTGACAATTTACTGCTCCATGAACTAATTTCCGGAAATATGCCAAAAAAAAACTAGAGAAAGTCCTAAAACATTTGTCAGTTTTTTTTTTTGTTTTTTTTTTTCCATAAAAATAATGTCGTACCTGTATCCGAACCACCTCTAATTCACTCATTTTGTAGGTGGCGGAGGAGTAATTTGCCTGGGCGATTGAGGAATACGTAACAAAGAAACAGTGGACCGTTGACCCGTCCACAATCAGTACCCCTAAATCTGGTCATGCCCTCATTCGCGATGAAATATTAGCATTTCGTTGATGGAGGATAACCCTGAGACCCTTCGGATTAACAGGGACAATTCGCATTTCGGTATTTGTAGACCACGACATCAAAGTCCTCCTCACCGAGTACATCTACAGACTGCATCGCGTCGTTCTATGGAAGTCGAGCGAGATATTCGACCGAGTTCGCCATTTTCATGTCCGTGGAAGGATTTCTCGCTCGCATGCTCACACAATATTGCACCTGGAGTCTTGCCAGAGGTCCTCTGGCCGTTTGGCACACAAACGAGATTATTAGATCATTCATTATTCTCGGAGTGGACTATTTACACGGCTGCGATAGCGTCGACCTATTCGGACGGAAATATGAGTTAATCGGAGCATGCAACGGCTGAGGGGCTCTTCGATCGTGCTTCACAAGCTCTCAGTTGTAAGGACACTTTAAAATCGTAGATGGATTCCAACTTTCGTAGTCCATTGAGAGTCAGACAACCCCAAACAGCGAACGGCCCCGCAGTCAGACAAGGCGCCCTCTCGTGTGAAGCCCTAATGTCACTCCACAATATTGGGATTTTTCTTTCACTAGATTTGCTTTAGTATTAACATCACCGAATCAAACATCAAACGAATTCATTAAAATAATCAAAGAAGTACAAAATAAAAACCAAAACAAACACATTATTAACCGATCAATACGGAGGGTTAACAACTAAAGAATTCCAGAATTACTTATGATCTGAGAATGTAAAACAACTATACACAGCAATAGACAACCCATACTCACTTCTGGTGGGCACCAATCGGTCCGGGACCTATCACAACTGATTCAGCGTCCAAAATTTAGTGGAAAACGATACCCCACATGCCTAGTCCCTGAAAAGTGCCAAAAATCTAATTTTCAAAAACACATTTTGATCCCCCCCTCCCACCAGCTTTCGTCCAATCGGGCTGAAAAGTTCCTCACTTTGCGCCACTTTTTCTCGTCAGTCCCTTCAAGGGGGTTTGTCGACGCAACACAATCTAGCGGCTGATGGCTGAACTGTCGCTGCTGACCGCCCTACCCCGCCAGACCCATGCCACTCAGCCTGATTTCCCAAAAGTATTCCGAATTTATTGAAGCTCCTGTATGAAAATTCAGACTTTTTTCTTTCGCAATATTCTTTTAAGACTTTTGAAACTGTCCGGAACTATGATTCAACTGCCAACTTCTCATAACTTCAAAGTTACGAAATTTAAAATTTAAAATTTTGATAATATTTTATTTGTTTATAGGTCCGAGAAATTTCACAAGTCATACGAGCATATTGCAAACAGAAAAAGTTTGAATTTCCATACAGGAGCTTCAATAAATTCGGAATACTTTGCAAGGGACTGTCTGATGCAACCTTGAGAACCCCAGTTTTTGAAAGCGATGTTCATTTCACTCATTTATTTTCATTTACCTAATACTTTATTCCCTTTTGTTGTTATTTCCTTCTAAAGTCGGATACTACTTTTTCCTATTCTATTATTCCCCAAAGGAATTAGTCCTTGAAATATAAGTTCCCAACAAAAAACAAAAAATTAACTTCTTCGCATCTTTTTCCCGTTGCAAAACCCTTTTTATTGGCCGTAATTTCGCCATTTATTGTTTTCCTCTACCCCTCCCAGCCACAGATGACGATGATAATCTGAATGGTAAGGCTGTTATCCTCAAAATACATCATACAAACAATAAAATACTCCAAAATACATCTTTGGATAAAATGAACTCCCAATCTGGACTGGACTTGTCAAATCTTCGCACTAATTTCGTGTTTCCCCTACACTTACAATACCAAATTCATGGTTACTGGAAGTAGTACTATGATAAATATCAAAACAGTGACTTCTATAACGGCGATGGAATAGTGACGATTATTATTATTTTGCTATTTCACGAATAAAGTTAATTTCCGCACTGAAATGGTGGGAAACATTATGGTGAACATCCCTGGAGATATTCCTAAAAATTAATTTCCAGGAATTTTCCTAGCTCTGCCTGTAAATGGTCATAATCATATCAATAAATCCCAAATGTTTATTAACCTAAGCCATGAGAGTAACCTATGACAGAGTTATCTGTAGAGCTCTGTGAATTGATGCGCAGTAGCGTCAATCTCTCGAAATTTACCCACTTCGCCAGAAATCGAGCCTCGGCTGATGCCCATTAAACGCTTGACCCTGAACGACAACGTGGTGGTTATTGTTGGTATCAGGCCAATTACCTCGCGCGAATAAGCCGGGTCAGCGACCTCTTAATTGTACATGCGTGGTCTCCTATTGATGTGGACATGACATTGAGCAGTTCTAGGGACGTACAGAAATCATTTGGTGGACGGGTTCAATATCCTGCCGGGTTTTTTTACCCCTTGAGATCCGCATAAATGAAAAGCCTGGAGCTCTTTCGAAATGTCGAGATATCTCGCAAGTAATGCTAAAAACCCTCTCGAACGGAGATTAGACGGACTTTTACCACTCGGTCTTCAAAAGTGGAATGGCGAGGAGAGAGGAAAGAATATGATTGCCTGGGAATGTTGCTGAGACAAAGCCGTTTGCCTTTGTAACAGTTGATAATGACAACTTTGTACTGTGACACACACGGCCTATTACGGTAATAACAGGGGAGCCAGGGGACCGGAACCAATGCCAGGCAACCTCAGTCCGTTGAGATAGCCATCGGTGCCTTTTTCCGGCACACTTCCGCCCTCGCCTACATCTCCTACCTCGGACAACATAATTTTATTAATTTATGGAACTCCAGGAGGGCGATGTTAGATCGACCTGGGAGGAAGGAAAAACCACCTAACATTGCATTGTTGAAAAATTATCCACGGAAAGTTTAATATATTGGTAGATAAACCGACACTTACAGGAGATGGTAGATGGTAAAAGACACCTAGAGGAGGGGTTATGGTGGGCCCCAAGCGCGGAAGCCTGGTGGCTTGTTGTGCTTCTCTTAGGTGTCTCATTCTTTTAGTCCACAAACAGCCCTAGTCCCCTGATGAGGGTTGTTAGGTTGTGGACTAACTTATTGCAGAGTACGGTTCTCATTGGGGTTTGTGTCCCAAAGAGGGTGTATCTGCGGGATGTGAGTGCTGGGCACTCAAAGATTATGTGAGTTGCAGTTTCGTCTGCTTCCTGACAGAATCTACATAGAGTTGGTTGTGTTAGGCCGGGTACACACGTTGAGGATTTCCGGAGAGGAATTCCTCTGAGGAAAACCTCAGAGGCGGCCGGAGCCGGACGGAGCATCCACACGACGCGCGAGGCCTTCGAGGAAAACTGTGTAGTTGTAGTGGCCGGAACCCCGGCCTCAGGCGGCCTTTCCAAAAATTGGAAAGGCCTGGCGGCCTGTGCAGTCCGCCTCAACTGAAGGCCTCGACCCGTCCACACGGTCCGTCGGCCGGAGAGGTTGGCCTCAACGGGGAATCCTCTCCGGAATCCTCAACGTGTGTACCCGGCCTTAGATGCGGTTTAGATGAAAACGCAGAGGAGCGAAGCCGGTTAGTAAGCCAACTATCGCTCTTAGGTCGCCGCGTTTAAGTCTGAGTAGGACTTACAGGAGTGCGCAAGAAAAGTTCATTTAGGACTTAATGGGCCGTTTGAACTGGAACTAGGGCGAGGAGCTTCCTCAGCACATTTAATCTAGTTGGAGTGCTCATCCAACAGCGGAAATATGGATTGAACGCTGCAGTGCAGAGGCAAGTCTAGGGACTGACATTGGGCAGTCGACTCCTGATTGGTAGTCCTGTACAGCCGTTACAGCAACCCTGATCGGGGTATGGTAGAGGGTTCTGTTTGCCTATGCCTTAGGGTAGCTTCCTGGCATGCTGCTTGATATACACATAGGTATACCCACAAGTCGACTTGTCTTCTGTTGCCCAATAAAATGAGGTCCTAGCCCGCTCTCTAGGCATCTCAGCAAAGTTGTCACCTGAAATCCTTGTATAGGAGGTAGTTTAGTGCAAGATGGTACTCAATTCTAATAAAACTCGCCTCAATTTGCAGCAATCAGAGCGCTTGATCCAATGCTCGATGTGCAACCTTCATGATCTCCAAAACATTGCCATACCTGAGAATTGGCAAGAAGTCCAATCAACTGACTCGTCATAGATTCTTTTGGCCCCTTCTGTGACGACACAGCCAAAGAAAGGACTAGTCGATGAGTCGACCCCAGATTATGTAAAACACTTTTAGCACAAAATATGTCTTCAAAATTGTCTTCAACGTCCTCAAAATGGAAGGAAGAACTTTGAAGGATTTCTTCGGAGACTCATCATTTTTAATGATCTAGCGAAAAGGAATCACACGTTCATCTCACGGCTCTTCGACATCTTTGTTTATAACCTACGATTTGGAAATTCAGAGGAACCAAACGGCCGAGTTCTTTATTGCCTTCGATGTTCTCGTTTTAAAGTAACTCGCATAAAGGCCGAAAGTATCTTTGTCCGGGATTCTAAATTTACTCCTTACAACACATAGCTGGAAGGTTCCCAAATCATCGCTTGTTTACTTATGAGCTGAGTATTAATCATTCGAGGGAAGCTTCTTGGCTCGTTCGTCGTGTTGTTTCAGCTCGTCACGCGTGAATACAACAGTTCGGATCGTCGAAATTAAAATGTTATTCGAATTTATGGGGATGACGATGGGAGTTGGACGAGGTTGCTTATTGATGGGTGCCAATAATGTTGGAAATTTTAAAAGGCAAATAAATGCAGCTTGAGCCTGTTTTGGAGCCATTAGTGCTCCAAGGGCCCGTATTTATGTATATTCTTTCTCTCCCGGGGCTTCATACAGATTCGTGTATGTTGAGTAATATTGCAGCATCAAGTTCCCTCCATCTGTAGCAAACTCTATTAACCTTATTCAAATGACCTTATGAGCAACCACACACGGCAGTTGGGTCCAACTTGTTTGGGGTTGCCAATTCCTTAGCCTCTTTTTAATCCGTCAAACTCCCACACTTCAGCAGCTTTCCGAGTACAATTTATCATATAATCCGACGTTGATTATGCAAGCCGCATTCGTCATTAGTCGTTCGCATTAACGCTAAAACTGCGTCCACCAATTCAACACTGTGGGACCGTGGGTTGGAACTGAAGAACTTTTAACAGTTAATTGAACTTTTAATAACTGATTGAACGGATGCAAACGGATACAGATTTTATGAACAGCGATACGAACACGTTGGAGAACAGAACTGTAATGAGGTTTCCTTCACAGCGGGTTACCCCCTTAGTTCACAGAACGAGTGAGCGCTGATGTTGGGTCATCTAGCGCGAGCAAAAAGGTCCTACCCTGGTCGACCCAAACGGCGGGTAATTTGAACTGGCTGTTCCTTGGCATCTTTCAATCTTATAGGAAGGCCTGGGGCTGAACACAACACAAATAATGATATTATCCGGGTATGCACCCGCGTATTAATGTAGCAATTTTCTGGAAGTTGAGCAAATGTTCAATAAACTAGCAATCTTTGAGTGAAGTTGGAGAACTGAGCCGTTGTACGTTGGTAACGGTCTCGTTACACGAACTCCATTTAAAGGAAATGAGCGTTATTACGAGATGAAACGGCGAGAAAGGTTGGAATCAAACCATCGATCCCACGAGATTAAGGATAAGGATCTGCCAGTGGAAGGAAGTGTGAGGTGGCTCGGCTTATGTGAGTTATTGTTAATCGGCTCGTTGGCCAGTACTGACACCCTCAGGACTCCCGTGTCGAGCTCGAAAACCGAGCCAAGTCACGCATGCTAAACCCGATATGCTCAGGTATGTAATTAGCTCCGCATTGTTTTCTATCTGGAAATAATTTTTAGTCCGGTTATTTCAATAGGCTTTCTCGGTATCAGATTCATTTTCTGCATGAGCGAGTTTGTATTAATTTCCTGCAAGAACACGGGGAAGCCGGCAGGTTGGGCGGCAGAAAGCTCCCCTTTTTTGAACAAATTATTTTTATTTTGTTCGAAGTCAACCTAAAATCGACTGGCGTATGTTTGAAGAGTGAAAATCCGTATGATATAACTTCTAGGTAGATCACTTGCAGTTGCACCTAACAAATATATTGGTGGCTTTGGTTGGTACCAACCTATGTATTTATTTTGTCTGTAGGCTTAACCATTAAAGGAAATATTGTAGATGGCCAACTGAACCAAAACACCTCCAAACTGACAAGCTCATACACATGACAGCCTATTTCTTATGTAAATATAAATCGGTATACTTCTTTGCGTAGATCAAACAAAATTCGTTTCTACCGTCTTTCATTCTTTCAAAGTGTTGATTCAAAACATTTTAAAATGACTTTATAAATGTTGAGATCTTGCACATAGACTCCGGTTGGATTCTCCGGGTTGCCTGACTCGTTTTAAGCCTACACGCCTCAAACAACGGCATAGTATTTGATAATGGGCTGGAGCCTATTCCTAGATGCTCTTCACTCCTCACTCTCCACTCTGAATGTGCAAACTCCCCACTCTACGAAAACTTTTCGTTCCTAGAAAGTGCAGAGCGATGAAGCTGCAGAGTGAAATGAAGAGTCAAGGTTTGCAGAGTTTTTTTGGTGTTCTAGTCGGGTTTTGTTCCAAGAAACTCTTCACACTCGTATGCAGAGTCAATACTATGGGGGCAAATCGACCGTATACCTGCAAAACCTCGTAAGTCCGAATTTTCCCAAAAGTAAGGTTTTGAGGTTTTAAGAGTAAGGCTACTCTTATCAAAAAACCTCAAAACCTTACTTTTGGGAAAATTCGGACTTACGAGGTTTTGCAGGTATACGGTCGAAATGAAGATTCGTCCATTTTTTTTTTTTTTTTTTGTAGAGTATCCAATGACATAGCACTTGAGAAAAAATGATGATAAATAATAATAATGCGTTGGGCATACTATCCGATCGTCATCAAAACATGAAGCGCCATTGCAGTGTGGCGGTAAAAGTCTTGAGTTTTGCTCGTTTAGGTGTCCTAAGCGCGAGGAAGGTTACAACAAAATAGACACACAACAACAACTCACTCTACATTTCAAGTAGAACATGAGAGTTGGAGTGAAAGGTTTCTAGGAACAGGAATTTTCCTAATTTTCAATGTGAAGAGTATGAGATGAAGATTCGTAAAGCGTAGTATACTACGAGTAATAAACCTCCCTGATGCCTGACGAATGAAATCGAACCATAGCAGGGGACTCAGCGACGATCCTCATGATATGAGGTAAGTTTTGAGTCTTTTCGTTCGCTGAATATTGTATGAGATCCAAACATATGAAATTGCGAAGGAGATTCGTCCTGAATATGAAACCAGGTACACAAAAAGTGCAGTCACGATGCGGTCATCTCACGAAATAGTACCAGATCACTAGCCGATAGTGACGGAGGTGACCTCCCAATCACTCCAACTAGAGGTGTTTTATTGCGTCGCCGAACTGATAAAATTGTAACCGCGTTAACGCTCTATGTTAATTATCCATTGTGATCATGGGAAAGCTCGTTCCCGGGGCGCAACCCGCGAAACTATGTTAATTCATCGCCGATAAAAATCAGTTGCCGGGTTCTCGAGACACAATACGTTGCATTATTTCGAACCGGAATTTTTTCTACGCTTATTAACGCAATAATTTATGACGATGGATGCAACAGTTGGAGCTTGTCTAGTGTGAGTACTGTTCGATCATATGAAATAACCAAGCGGAAGGCTCCTAGCTAAAGATACCATCTTCTCTTTGATTAGCGTGTTTACGCTATACACACTCTGCAGGCTGAACTCCTTCCCAAGAAAATAATAGGTGATCGTCAAATATGGAGTGGTTTTTCTTCTTTCTTCATTTAAAAAAATAAAATAAAATAAAAATAAATTAGGGAATCCCGAAGTTATCCTACGCGCGACGACTCTTGTGATTGATGGTGGGATTTCACGCGCGAATAATGTCATTTCTTAAGTGGAAACGGTAAATGTCACTATTACAGTTCATTGTCAAGTAAATGAAATAAATATGTATGAAATAGGAGAATCACGCTCGACGCGAAACTGAGGCAGGTGGAAGTCACACGTCAGGAAGAAGATGACAGAACATGAAATGAAATGGCTTATGGGCAGAAAGTCGAAAATGTCTGTCCATAGCAATCTTCTTTGCACAAACATGTTCTGAAAACCGTGGACTCACGGTGCTTTACTCTGGGGGTGCACCGCTCAACCACGACATTATCCGAAAATTCCAGAATATTTTTTTGCTGAGTTTGCTGATATTTCTGAACTGGAATTAGCATGGATTTGAATTTCCTTTAGTCAGTCGCCTGAAGAGACCCAAATCGCATGAGCTGATCCAGTGTGAATTCTACTGTACAATACAAACCTAACAAAGCCGCCTCTCCTCCCTTTGCAACGTGGGTGAGAATGAGGACGTCATCCACTTCTTCGCCATCTGCCCAGTTCTGGCGGACTTAAGGGTGAGATTCCTGGGGTTCAGTGTGCTGGCCATGAACGAGACAGTATCCCTTTTGGACTCCAGAAGGTGGATCGACGTGGCGAGATTCGCATACCATGCCTGGAGATATCGCACTGCGTTGGTGGCAGAGTTCAATTGGTGACTGGATGGTTAGAGTTTAAAAGTGGTATTTGGAGAGAGGTTTATTGTGTTGTATGTTTGTAATTGTCTTGTGGTGGAAATCCCAGTCAACCCGGCAGACGGACGACACGTCCACAGCCTGCCATGTTTTGTTTTAAGGTAGATTACATTTTATCATGATAAAAATCAATGTAATTGATGAATTTGCAAATAAACATCTTTTCTTCTTCTCCTTCTTCTACAAACCTGCAAGAAGATTTTCTTTTCCTTTACACCCTCTTTCCCACTGCATGGAACCACTCGTATGTGTTCCGATAAAGAAGAACGCTTTGTGCAGCCACTCCGAGCTCATGTGCTCATTGTCCTGCCGGACACGTGTGTCACCTACGTTGGCAGGCATGTAAGATTCAAGATATTTTGAGTCGCGGGTCTTGAATCCATCGGCTTCTTCAATGTTGTTATTGTTGTGAAGGAAGAGCTTGATCGCTCCTGGTATACCCTGGCAAACTTGTTCCCGCAAGGTGTGAGGGGATTCGTGTTGGTAAACAAGAAACCTGTGGAGAACCAGAAAGTGGGCCAGAGGCCGATCAGTGGAGAGGGTTCCGTCGTACCGTTAGTCCGCGAGCGCGGATTGTAAACACGGGGTCCTCAACCGACCAGGCGAGATTGAAGATTCTGCGCAACAAGCGGATTTTTTTGAGGGGGTTTCTCTCGTAATTTCTAAAGGATACCCATCTATCAGACGAGGAAGCCGATCAGCGGATCTGGTCGGGATAGCCACCTTCGAGAATCACGAAAGACGTGAGTTGCGCGCCAATGGTACGTAATATTGCGCAAAAGGATCTGAAGTTGAGGGCAATGACGGCACCGACGGAGTGGTTTTTTTTTTTTTTTTTTCTATTCATAAAACTGTGTACATTAGACATACAAAATAATTCTTTTGCTACTCCCCACTCGAAGTCACAAGACTTGTGCTGTAGGGAAGGAGTTCCATATTCTACTCTCTTCTCTTATGAATACGTTATGCCTAAGTTTTTGGAAATCTCACGAAGGGTAATAATATTTACTTAATGTACACGTGATGAACGATTGAAACCACTGGAATGACCTATGATTTGTTCTCAACTCCTACATATGCCTTGAGCTCTTGAGCTTTTTGAAGGATTCAAGTTTGCCTATTGTTCTAATGTATGGCAGAGCGTTAAACAATTTGGCACCTCTGTAGTCATATGCCTGTTGACCGTGTAGGGTTTTCCGAAAAGGGATTTTTAGCAGGTGTTTTTCCCGTATTCTGGTGCATCCTTCCTCCAGGAATTGAAGCTCATTTCTCTGAGCATCCTTGAAAGTTTTTATGATGGTGGCTGTGTCTGGGAGATCTCTGAACTTCATCACCTTAGAATTCTTCGAAGAGAGCTTCAGTTGAGTACCGAGATGGCTTCTTCAGCAGGACTTTGATGAGAATTTTTTGAACGAGGTACACTTCTTCTGGGGGGGGAGGGGGGTCTCTCATCGATCACATTGCCAAGTTTCCTTGGCCCTCTTCGCCATTTTCTTGTAATTCTCAACTGTTTTTAGTCGTGTGCAGTGCGGGTGGTATGCCAAATTGAATTTGACACACGTAACAGTTATCTAGGGCGAATGTAAGTTGCGAGAACACTTAGCACTCAGACGATTTTGCCAGTGGACTATTGGTTACACACGTTTGAGACAACATGACAAGCACGAGCCTGAAAACACATCAAAGGCAAAAGTGGAGACGAAAGTGTTTCCGGCATTCAATTACGAATAGTATCGATCAAAAAACATCGATATTTCTGCATTTAACAAATTAGCATTTGTAAAACAAGCTTGAATATTTTTCAGTCATAAAAGTAGGTAGCGATCTACTATCATTTCTACGACCAAATAACGCATTTTGCAGAAAAACGTCAGTGCCTAGTAGGTAAAAACCCCAAGTCTAAAAAAGTAAAAACTTCATTTGAAAAAATTGAAGTTTGAGATGAAACATTATATTATTTTATATTTTTGAACCATTGATACTCATTCTTAGATTACACTAGGAGAACCATGGAAAAGGTACCTCAGGAAGACATAAGACCTAGCAAATCAATCCACAATGATTTCATATTCTATGAGACTCTTGCTCATATAAGAAATATTGATTGTTCAGGGAATTATCAACCAAAAACAGAAAACCCGAGTTCATTTCCTGCGACATTGAAAGTGGTATTGACGTCTTTGTTGGTACACGATCGACCAAATACGAAAATATTTGCTTGTTACATCATTTGAAGTGGAACAACGAGGGAAAAAAATAAGATGGCCTCTCTCTGAAGGTTTGGAGTGCCAAATTTAGTCTCACTCCGCTCTTATCTGCATGCAACTGTAATCTGAGTCGTATTACAGAGCAAATAATAATATTGCCGCAGTGTAAAGTGCAAATTTCAAGCGATTCCACGAATGCTGTTTACATTAGACATGTACTTCGACTATATAAGAATAAGGTGATACTAATTACGAATCAAAAGTGAAACGATAAAACGTCAAATCGAGTAAGATTCTGCTTTATGCTTTCCACATTCAATCGGGGCATTTTTGAAATTTAACTCAAAAATTAATATTTTTGGAAACAATATTTTCCCGTTTCGATGATTCAAATAACTGAAATTTTTAGCATCAAACTAACCTTGTGAAAAAAAAAAAAAAAAAAAAAAAAAAAAAAAAAAAAAAAAAAAAAAGTGAGTTGCGAAAGACGAAATAAGAGGCCGCTAGGGGGCTAATGACGGGGAAATCTCCGTCAGATACCGCCAGCAATCATTTCGTACGGAAAACACCGTATACGATGTTGAGCCGTATTCACTAACGCATGAATATTTATATATGCGAATCAACCAGTTCACATTGTGTTTTCAGCCCTACTGATAAACACCATTTCACGCTAGGTTGACCCAAAAAATATCATTCTCCCCCCGCCACAAAATACACTCCTTTGGCTCCTAATTTATATTCAAAGCGCCGAACGAAAAATCTTTCTCGACGACTTTTAGTTAATTTGAACCAGAGGTTTCCCGTTTTATATCATTTGAAATGGTTCATAGCGTTTGCCCTCGTTCAGTAAAAACCGTCTAGGCTCTAGTTAATAGCCGTTCTCATCTTTTCAAAGTGGTGATTTTAAAAATCCGCTCAGGGTTTCTCTTCGTGAGCCCAGCAACATATCATCGCAACTTGTTAATTATAACCACAACTCTCATCAGTCAATCCCATCTTGAACCGTTACTAACTTCCATCCTGGTGCCGGGGAACATCGTTGAGTAGGTCGGCAGATAATGAACCTTTTAACGTTCGTAAGTAATTATCCAAGCGGTGGTGGACATGTTTAGGTTGACCTATGTGGTCTTTTGTTTCTTAATTAACTGTCAATTTGGTTGTTAATACCAATTTCAAATAAGGGGGTCATGATGTACCCGACAGAAAGGAACAGGCAAGGTATGATTTGGTGCGATTCCTCTTGAGGATACGAATATTGTTGATTCAAAAATGTATCTTAAAATATAGTCTCTTCCTTTTGTACCTTTTCTCCTCCTGTCTTCTTCTGCATTTAAGAATCTACTCCGATACCGAATATTGACGTATACAGGTGCCTTAAATTATGTGTATTCACGAAAAAATTAAACAGCCCCTCGTTATCGTACCTAGGTATTGTAAGGAGTGCCCTAAGACAGCTACTGTGGATGAAGTAGGTTGTAGTGAAACCAATGAAAAAGGTAATAGGAGTACACGAAGATCTTTCGATATTCTGGCCATGAATGCCTTTGGGCAGGTGTGGGAATTCTGGAAGCAGCAGGACGCTTCGTCAACAACAGGCTCATCGTTCAAGTCAGACAACCTTCAGCCAAACTAAGGTTCAATTCTCAAATTCGGTTAATTGCATGCCACAACGATGACAACGAGTTACTCTCTAATCACAGGTCAAAGAGCGTCACAATTGCAGTTCTAGGATGAGATTTTTCAACGAATCAGAATGTCATGAAGAGGCTCTAGTAGATGTACGAGGGGTATCCAGAAAGTAAGTTACACTGGGCTCCCAATCTCCATAAAGGGATCGGAGCACGCTCCCACTTGAAGGGAACTTTTTTTAGGATGTAGTGGCCCCCCTGCGTAAGTTTCAGACCGCTCTTTTGCAACGTTCCTCGTCTGTGCCCACCGAACGATGGAGTTACCTGTGCCAGTTCACTCCTCCTGCCAGCTGCGAAGTGTAATTCAATTTCTGACGGCAAAAAGAAAAAGTGTGACAGAAATTCATCGAGAAATCGTTGAAAAAGTAGGGAGAGGGATCAATGTCTCGCCCAATTGTATCGAAATGGCGAAAAATGTTTTTGGAAGGACGCGTTCAAGGAGTACTTTCTCACCATGATAACGCTCACCCCCACTCAGCCCGACAAACCGTTACCCTCTTGGAGTCATTCGGATGGGATATTTTCAAGCACCCTCCATATTCCCCGGACCTGGCACCTAGTGATTTTCACCTGTTTCCAGCCATGAAGAAGCATCTTGGTGGAAAACGCTTCCAAAATGACAAGCAACTGAAAGAATCTGTGAACACATGGTTGAGGGTGGTGGAGTGGAAGTGGTATGAGGAAGGGGTGAAAAAACTGCAGACCCGGTACCAAAAATGTGTGGAACGCCAAGGCGATTATGTTGAGAAATCCTGATATATTTCTGAAGGTAAATAATTTTTTTGGAATTTTTGGAGCTTTTTTTTTTTTACAGCCCAGTGTAACTTACTTTCCGGATACCCCTCGTACAACTACTTCTCGGGCAGAAGACTTGGCCGCTGGTGGCTGATTGTATCCTTAGGTGATCAAGGGGTTGGGGATGTTTTGTGAAATGATAATGGAATTGGTCTGAATTAAGACTTGGAGCGCACAAGACGAAGACGGTATCCAAGGCTCAACAGAGTGTCAGCGGAAGAAGAGAATTAGTAGACAGGCGAAAAACGGCATTCCGTCCTATTGGACTGGGTGAGGGTCAATGGCTTACTGGCGAGCGGCTGATCACGCATGCGTAATTGCGACCGGAAAGGGGACCCAGCTGAAGTGGACACCCCGAGGAAGGAGGGTTAATGACTGGCATTATGACGAGGTGCACATGGGTTTTCAATACTCGGTACACCAGTACACCAGTACACGGCCATTACGCGTCAAATGCGTTCGGTAGGCGCTGAACCGTTTCCGCTTTGGGCTCCGTTGGCCCGAGGATCGCTGAACCGAGGCGGTTTTTATTTGGGACACAGGATACAGTGGGATCCTGTCTCTGAGACGACCCTATCCGATGGCACGCGAGAACCGGCTGACCATATCAAACCGACATCCCGAAACGCGCAAAATAACATGCATCATCTGAACAAAAGCCCGGTCCACCCATTGTTGCATCTTGGCGAATGAAACCTTCGCGTGTCATCCGAGCCTCCGCTGCTTCTAATCTGCATATAATTTGTTGAATCCCCCGAGCCTTCGCTCCTCCGATGCAAATGTATATTAGCCCAGCGTTCGAACTTGATGCGCACATGAATACAGGCGATCTCTCTCAATCAACGCATACCAGGAAAGGGTCGATTAATGAACTGCTACAAATAATAGATACCCAGAAATAACGAACTATTCATTACACAACGATTCAATACACAAAACTATTTTTCAAGAGACCTAACAGCCATCAAACCGATCAAGCTTGACTAGTAGTACCAACTCATCACAGTTATCAAGTACTAAAATGTATTAAAAGCTGGACCGATCGATTCTATGAAGAGGAGGAGCTCTTTCTGGGGAAAATTAGAAGAATGATGGCGTAAGATATGTTTTATGTTTTGTCATGGAAAATAAAAGAAGAAGTTTTGTCTGGCAAGTGAAATTTAACGAGTTTTTCCCACAAAAACCGTAATAAATTGTAATTCACGCCTCGGAGTGACGTAGTCCTTGGTCTTTCGCCGCTCACGTCGTGCAGTGGATGTCATAGAAGCCGCTGGCAACAATTAGCGCAGTGGTGAGCTGACAAGTGCCCACTTGACGAGGGGTTGGGTCTCGTTGGGGGTCAGTTAACAACGTTGTTGCTGCTCAACCTCAAGTTGGCTCTGAGTCACGCGATTCCGCGCGGCAACCCCTAAGGTCAATGAAACAGAGGATCTGGATCTTGACATCCTTTTAGGCGGTCGTACTCGGATGAGAAAAAACGCTGCAAATTCATTCACAGGGGTTGTTTATTTCTCGGACAAGCAGCATGGAGACCTACTAGAATCGATTCAGCGCCCAAAACTTAGTGAATGTGCGCTTTGATGCATTTATTGAATGCAAACAAACTTGACTCTTTTTTCCTGAATCTAACAGGTAACTTTCGTATTGTTGCGAGATTACAGTTGCACCAGGATCCTGGGCGACCAGCATTACAAGGTCAACCACACGTGGAGGGCTAAGGGTCACTCTCAAACATTCCTGTGTTGTATCGAATTGGCTGGAACCTTCCCATTTGCTCGAGACAACATGTCGAGTTCCCAGAACCAGGGAAGACTCGAGAAGGTTCTCGGCCAAGGGAGCGAGCATAAAAAGGGACCAAGGATTGCCGCAGAAGTCAGTTCAGTTTTAGTCCGAATATAGAGGCTGCTTCATGTTATAAATTAGTTAAACAACTGCATTACAACCATGTATTGTGTGCCTTGTGATTGTGTAAGTGTGTAAATGAGGACAGTGTATTTGAGTGAACAATTGTAATAAATTATTTACAAAGAACATAAATTGTTACACTATTATACAAAAGTATTCCTCAATAAGAGCACAATACAGCAATACAGGCTGCTGTTTTCACTCTTTCAGACATTATATTAATCTTATCAACACTTCTACTTATTGATAAGCATTTAATCCGGCCTCTACCTCCGCAGGTTGAAGACATTGGGGACTTTGAAAATCATTGATAAGCTGCTCAGTAGGATGTCTTCAGTAGAATTTTATGTTACGAATAATTCCCGTTTGTACAATACGTTGAAATAATGAACCCCTCATTCTATGTGCTTTCCATACGAAACCTTTTCAGAATCGATTGAATCGTCGAATCGATGGAAATGGCGTATGAATCGTTTACTATCGCATGCCAGACTTTATCGCGACGTTCTCACGACTTCGAAGGTACATGGAAATGCTACCAAGAATGGACACTTCGTAAACTCATGGGTCCCAAGTAAAGCCGTTAATTATTCTGACGTTATCTCGTGCACTTACAAATTCCGAAATACTGGCGCCCCTCGAAGCAGTCTATTTCGATTCGAGCAATGCCAGATTCCTGATATAACAAGGTGTTTCGTTCTCTATCGGTTTCGTGGATCTCGGTGGAGATTCACAGTCAAGCAATTCCTACCGTTCATCACCCAGTTTCGCTTCGCCTGATCACCGAATCACCGATGCAGCAAATCATGCAGTAAATTTCACCTAAGGCAGCTTCGGTGTGATAACAGGAAGACGGAAGATGCGGCAGCTGCCTTTTAAACTTAACAGCCCCTCGGAGCAAATAAACACGCACCTGAACTAACATCACTTTCGCAATTTATAGATCCAAGGTTATTTATACTCGCGAGGGGTACACGTGTGTCTGTTAAGAGTCTGCAAGCATAGAAGGGCTTTAAGGAGGTTTAAAATCCGACGCAAAAATATTATTGCGTTTACCCAGAGGAAGCATTAAAACAAGAGAAATTAATATTGACCACCTGTATCGAGCACAAATCATAATAACGCAACACAAATGTATTCCATTCGATTCACAAAGTAATAATTAACTATATAAAAACTTCAGACCATCTATTAGACCTGATGATCTACACGTTTTGTTCCAGGAATAGCAAAGATATCTCATCGTACGCCGGAAAACAAAAAAAGGATAATATCAAAGTGCAAAGCTTGAATTTTGACGCAAATCTCGCAAAAATCAGACTGAGAAATCGGTTTATGATTCGATGTTGAAGTTCAAATGAAGTTCATTTCATCGGGACAGAAACAATCCCTCATTCTCCGATACAGAGAGAGAGTAATACTAGGTATTAGTTGATATTGGAAGCAGGCAAATAATCGGCTCATAATATCGATAGCAAGTAAAAAGTACCTATTCTTTGATTCAAAATTTCACGTTAAAGTGGCAGGCACCAGCATGAAAATTGGCGACGAAAAATATGAAACAACATAAAACTATCGGCAAAAATAGATGAGTAGATGTGGTCTAAAATGAGCGTTCCCATTTTCGGTTGCGAGTCATCGCTCACCGCATTTTAATAAATTCAAATCAAATGCATGTATTGTTTCAATTAAACAGGAAAATACCATCTTCGGCTCAAAGGAGGAACGTGAGGAAAACGACTATTAATTTCAGCTGAATGGCACAGGTCATGTAAAGGGATGTGAAGGTTTTCTGCAATTTCGTGAGACATGGCTTCAAATGAACTTGAAAATTGATCGATGATTGACGGACAGGATTGGCTGATGACTGAAGAGAGATAGATTTATGAGAAATTGGAATCGTTAATTTTCCTCCATGAGGCCTCAAAACGGCATAATTTTACTATGTCGGCAGTAGAATGAACAGGCAGGCAACCTGTATCGACTTAGATTTCTAGATCAGGGCTGATGGAAAATCCTCCCGATCTGAGGAGTCGAGCCAGCTACCTGACGTTCTTTGTGCAGATCACCTGCAATAACGTATTTTACCGTTTTCAACTCGGCAGCTCTCAAGACACCTGGAATGGCTTACCAGCGAGAGGAAGAAATGCGAGGGTGCAACTCAATTCGTCTACTCACCTGCAACAGAGAATAAAAATAAATAAATATATAAAATAATATAAGACTAACTGTGAGACCGTGGGTTTGAACTCAAGAACTTGTAACAGTTAATTGAACTTTTAATCACTAATTGAACGGATGCTAATGGATACAGAATTTATGAACAAAGCGAGATGAACTGAAGAACAGCAAGTGAAAGGTTTCCTTGATGGCGGAAGGTTACCCCATTAGTTCATAGAACGAGCGAGCGCTGTTGTCGGGTCATCTAGCGCGAGCAAAATGGTCCTACCCCGGACGACCTGAATGGCGGGTAATTTGAACTGGCTGATCTTGTAGGGAGGCCTGGGGCCGAACACTAACAATTACAAATAATGATTAAATAGGTCGACTATTCAAGGAATAACCAACCAAAACGGAATAAATAGCAACTAGAACAATTTACAGTCATTCCAAATGGTTTTATTTAGTGCATTTTTGGTTGGTTAATAATGTTGCTTGAATAATAATTTTCCCCTAAATTTTGGACGATATAAATAAATCGATTGGAAGTCTTCGTGCTCCTGGTCCAAGGAATAAATTAACCCCTGAGAAAGAGTTTGCAGCGGTTTTCATTGATATTTATTCTTACGTTACTCATTGGCTGCACAATTATAACAGCAACATGGCCTAATACCTCAAGTTTGAGTACGTTAAAAATATTGATTTTCCAATGTGCCCTTTTTAGTCGTATTTACTTTAAACCGTAAAATAAGAACATTTGAAGTAAATTTTTTTCACCTGTTTTTAAATTTTGGACGACCGGATTTGTGGTTCCTCAATTTGGTAATAGCCCCGCGAATTGAAATAGGTATTTGAAGGGTCACGTACAAAAGTGATCTGAGTCCACTTTTGGTCAAAATGGCGTTTTTGACGGCTCTAGGTAGGTCGAGGGGAGGAGAAATGGAACAGAAAAGAGCAACAGAACATAAGGGGACGGTGTATAAGGTTCCGATTTTCATGGAAAAAAGATCAGAGTCCAAATCGTCCTGCCATATTCCTTTTCCCCTGTAGCCCCTCTTCGGTTGTAGTTGCATTCTGGTTCGTGTAAGCTTCTTCTTTGTTGACTCGTTAATTCATAATCATGACTAGCAGGCGCGGATCTAGAAATTTTTTTCGGAGGGGGTCACAGGGTAAAATCAAAAGCTAAAAAAAAAATAATAATAATAACCAAACAAACAAAATGAACTAAATTTTCTCACTTTTTCAATCTCTTAACAACAAAGTATATTTTATTCCAATCCAATATTTATTCATAATTTAATTGTTTATGTCAAAACTCAAATTTCAAAATTCTACCTGGTTGGGGGTGGGGTGGGGGGGTATGACCCCCGTGACCCCCCCCCCCCCCCCCTTGAATCCGCGGCTGATGACTAGTGACTGCAGTGATTCAAACAGTGTTCGTGAGAAGCCTGCTCAATTTGAAGCTTTGGATCGCAAACCTTCTTACAGTTTTGATAAAGTAATTTTAATAAAGTTTCTGAAGTTTATCAATTTTTTGAAAATTCTTTTAGTGTACTCTGAAGCCATGATATTGATATGTAAACTTTAAAATTGTTCTCCTGTAAATATTGTTGAATGTGACTCTCATCTCGTTACCCGAAGGCCAAATGTTTTCGGCAGTTCCCTGAAGGCCGTTTGAACTCCGTAAAATATTTGGAAAATACAACGGTGGCGGTAAAATGGCCGAGAAGGGAGATTCTCGGGGGAACAGAAGCAATTTTCCACATCGGTGAGAAATTGGCGTTTCTACATAATTCGACTGGGTTTCATATTACGCGTTTCGTGCTTTCACTCAATAAGAACACGTGTAAGATTGAAGGGTAGCGACGAAGAAGCAATTCGACGATGAAACCCCCCTTTAGGAGGGGAACAATACGAAAGTGAGGTCAATGTCTGGGTGCCATGACTAGCGGACGTTCAACCTTGACTGTATTTATACCTCCATTTTTATCAAATATCTCGAGATCGAGGTCGGCCAGGGGATGTTTACGGAGCTGTGTTCACCCAATATGACGTTTCTTTACTACGTTGATGGCAACAGCGTTCGCCAGATGTCATCGGCAAATATTGACGGTCAATTATCATGAGCACGCAAACATGACCGGGTTCAATAGATTAATCGAACATTTGTTTTGCAGAACCTATTGTATCAGCCGCATGTTATATCAGTTTGAAACGAACTTCATTCTACTAAATATCACAATTAGGTACTAGTTTTGACGTTGGAAGCCAACGATAGGGAGAACAAGCCATGTCTTATAATATAGTATCAAGTAACTTGCAATAAATGAACAAAATTAACCCCAGAGGTTTTTTTTTTTTTTTTTTTTTTTTTTTTTTTTTTTAAATGCAGAGTAAATATTAGATTAATAAGATGGTTCAAAACAACGGAATAAATATTTTTCCTCAAACTGCTACGCACTCTCCCTCTTCCAAATGTTCTTGATCGAGTAAAGATTTTCTTACTTCAATCATTAAAATTATTTTGACATTTTATTTACATGTTTGAACGGTTGTACAACTACTTCAACAGATCCAGTCGGTTACTCAACGTCGTTGATTCCTTCTCTCAAGTTTCTATACAATTCCATCTCCGTTCATGAGGCTCAATCCCTATGTTGAAATGGTAGCGGCAGGAACCGTCGAAGTGAAAGGGAAACCAGAGGAAATTATTTCAGAACTTCACATAACCTAGTGAGAATGGAACTGGATGCCAAATGGAGCGGCTCTCGAAACTGAATAAGGCGAAGAAATGGGAAACATGTAAAACGGGAGAATCAGACCGTCCACTGCTTTCGGCTCAACTTTGCAATTTGCATCGTACAAATTACAAAGCAGGATCTCGTTGAATAACTTTGCAAACAGGTTAGTGGTGTATAGAACCCGCTACAGTTGCAGATCTGAAGTACAGATGTAAGAGATTTTTTTAAGAGATTGAAAAAGTGAGAAAATTTAGTTCATTTTGTTTGTTTAGTTTTTTTTTTTTTTTTTAGCTTTTGATTTTACCCTGTGACACCCCCCCCCCCCCTTCCACGAAAAAAATTTCTAGATCCGCGCCTGGCCTGACCCCAGTAGAACTGAAGAGTCCAAGGCATATAATTGCCACAATTCCGAAAGCGACATTAAGACCCAAAACAGCTGATAGGACGGCCGAAACTGACAGGAATTCGCGTGCAGTGGACGGGGTTTCGACGCGCGAAGAGGCGTAGAGGCAAAAACTTGCAAATTCGCCTCTTTGCGCGAATTCGCGTCCAGTGGACGGCCAGCCTCAGTGGTTAGGACCTCGACAATATTGCTCAAACGGCAGGGACGACTCCGCCAGGTGAACATGGGGTGGACTTTGATTTCTTAGGACAGGGACGAGTTCTGCGCAGCACGGCGGAGGATAATAGAATCGTGCGGAGCTGAAAGTGGGCTAAATCCCTCAAGAACCCTCAATCAGGGGGAAACGACGCTCTTCTGGAAATCCACCGCTGACGTCATCATCGCGAATTAATCGTTCCACCTCTCCTGCCGGCGGTTCCGAGAAACCGTTGAGGGGGAGGCGGGTCGAAAAAGGGTTCTCCGCCTTCGGGGCACTCTCCGTCGACTTTCCGGAACTGGTACCTACGTCGGTAGTAATGGGACGGTCGAGGTCATCCGTCGGGGGAAGTATGGGACGCACGGGACCTCCGTCGGACGGCGAGGGGATTGAGGGGGGGCAAGCCTCCTCAAAGTGAGTCACAGGGATTCTACCAGGAAGCTTATCGAGCGGACGAGGTTCACCGCCCGTACCGCCACCTAGCGTCATCGTCATACAGATTGATATATGGGATAGTAGCTTGGGGTAATACTCACAGTACTAAATTAAATTCATTATCGGTAACACAGAAATTGATGATAAAAATATTACTAAAAAAAGACAGACGGTACCCGACATCAGAATTATTTAGAGAATTCCACGTCCTAAACTTGAGGGATTTAGCAGATAAAACTACCATGGTATGAGTGCATAAGATGTATTTGGAGGGCAAAATTTCAAAAAGTGAAGACTAGAAGCGGTAGCCAAGTCACATTGCTAATGCCACGAATGTGCACATCGGCAGCGCAGCGGTTCTATTTATTTTCGGGTGTGATAATTTATAATAATTTACCAGAAGATATAAAATCAGCAGATAATTTATTTACTTTCAAGAGGGCCATGAAGATTTATTGTATGGAAAATAAGTAGTGCACAAGTTAAAAATTTAAAAAAAACTGTATACACTTTACTAAATGTATCGTTCTAAAAAGTAAACTACGGTAAACCTAAGAGAGAAGAAAAAGAAAGTGTTCTACCATAATATATACAGCTCCTACTCCCAGCGCGAGCAAATGCTCATGGGGAGGTAATAGCATTTAATAATGTAATAATATTGTATGTAATGTTTGAAATATAAAAATAAATGCATTTAAAAAAAAAAAAAAAATTCATTACACTAGGGGTGGAGCCCAGTGAAATTGTTAGCAGCGTGATAGAGGGTTGAAAGAACACGTCATTTTAATATCGTTCCATTTTACCGAAATTAATTTGCTTGCTGAGTTCAAATATGGTACCTATTTCGTTGGAGATCGTACATAGATTCAGAAACACATCATTTGAGCTGTTTTCATTCATTCAAGGCGATTGTCATGCATTGAAAGAGGTTTTTGGTTATATGAGAAGGATAGTTTGTAAATTTTATCACAGCGGCTTCCATCCTGATTCTGTGATAAGCTTAGTTATAGATCGTAACAGGTACTCGATCCTCACTTTTAATTTCGTACCTATTTTTCGGAGCCTCCTCGTTCGCGATACGATGCATAAATCTTATTAACTCCCCTACGATGCCATGACTCTTCACGGATAGAAGAGCAGATGCGCTTTTCCCTCGGTTTGGAGGTTGATCGTAATTCTTTGATGGGTGACGAAACTTTTCTCCCTCCACGTACAGTGATGTTTACGAGGTCGTAACTTATGTAACAAAAAAGCTACAGGCCCGCTCGGCTGTCACCCGTTTTATTATAAATCTCACTTGACCACAATGGCTGAATGTAACAAAAGATTGCCAAGGTGGATCCTTTCTCTGTCTGTGCCTCATTCTTCTTTTGTTAGCTCTTCTTAAAATCCTCAAATTTGAATTTCACTTCAGAATAAAAGCAAGTTGAAAAAAAAGTAGAAATTATTGGGCGAAATTCCATTGCTGGAGAACCTCTACGTCACTCCACATTTGTTTCAAACCTAAATATCCTTCACCTACATCTGCAAGGTCCTCTGGGGAATGTCTTCGATCCCTGAGAGAATTTGCAGAGAACAACAGAGTCACACTTCTCTGGGAACCTGGTCATCAGGTGATTCAGAGGAATGAGGGTCGGCATCAAGCCTCATAAGTCCCGAACCCTGAATGGAGGCATCTAAATGCTTTCTGAGACAACAGGTCAAAACACGGGAAATCCGATCAGCTCTGCACTGGCAGAGGCTACCAGGCCTAGCACCAAAAAGGAGTAATCCCTGTTCTCATTGAAGTTTAAGGACTCAATATCCAAGGGACAATGCTCTTTCAGCTACCAAATTAGAGACTGGTGAGTGCCGCACATTCTCTGAGGAGGAAGGTAAGGCCGGAAATGACATCACACATTGAGCTCTGCAAATGCCCAGTCACATCAGCAGAAGACACGAGCTCCTCAATGATGAGTTCCTGAGCATCGATCCTCCTGATGAGATCTCAATGTTTCTTCAATAGACCCATGAAGGTCACGGTACCATAGAAACTGAACCCCCTCACTCATTTCAAAGTAGAAAAACTTAATAAATAGGTAAATTGGTTAAATATCGTAAACGTAACAATCACTCATAACGTTGAGCTGCGCCTGGCGGCCGAAAGGGAAATTTCAGTATTCGTCAATGGATTCCTCATGAGAATCCCAACCTGTCAAAGCCGGAGACCTTAACCCATGTACTGGGAGAATGCCCACAACTATCAGGATGTAGGCTGAAATTCCTTGGAAATAGGCGTTTGAGTGAGAATAGAATAATTGATTCGTTGATGAGGTGTGAAGGGGAATCTGAGACAAGGATGAAGAGTGAGTTCTTGACAATATACTTGAGGATAAGAAAATTCTTGGTGGAGGTTATTGATGATGCTGGTCTGTAATTAAGTTGATTAGGATACTTGAGTAACGTTGTAATTATAAACGAGCATAACTGTGTAATCCTATTCACACTTTTATATCCACACTTAACCCACCTGTGATTCTTATAATAAATATTGTTACTATTGTTATTATTGAAAGTTTTGCTTGCTAAATATTCATAATTTTCGATCTGCAATTTTATGGATGTGGAATTTGTAATTATTGAAACAAATGCCAACTCTGTTGTTATAGGCCTAACAGCCTGAATCAATAAACGTTTTGATTGATTGATTGATTGATCATAACGTTGAGCTCTCATATTTACCATAGGTACATCACGGATGTTGAAGAAAAAAAATTTTTTTTTAGATCTTCCAAAGCGTCTCAATAAATATTAATATCACACAAAACACTTCATAATACAGAATAAAACCATGAATGCTTCTGTTCCCTATAAAATCGAAAGATGCCAAAAAGCAGCCAGTTCAAATTACCCGCCGTTTGGGTCGACCAGGGTAGGTCACGACATCAGCGCTCGCTCGTTCTGTGAACTAAGGGGGTAACCCTCCGTCAAGGAAACCTCGCATTGTTGTTCTGCTCTCCAACGTGTTCGTTCGTATCGCTGTGCTCATAAAGTTCTGTATCCGCTTACATCTGTTCGATCAGTCATTAAAAGTTCAATTAACTGTTACAGTTCTTCAGTTCAAACCCACGGTCTCACAGCTTCAGTTAAAACGATTTTATGATTTTACGCTAACGTTGCACATGTACTTTGTACAGTGCCTTCCTTAATCCCACATATGACCGAGCAGATTCACGGTGGTGAGGACTGTAGAAAAAGACCGGCCGGCTTTTTATCGCCAGTACAAGCTGTGTAGAGCTCGAGCCGGTTTCCGAGCTCACGCCGGCTTGCCAAGGTTAGTTTCCGACCTTGACGCAGCTGTAAACAAATGCCAAAGCTAAACATTCCCGCTCGACAACCCCCCTCCCCTCTCTTTTCTCGTCATCACCACCTATTCTCCTCACAATTCATCACATCAAACCGCCGAGCTGTTTTTACGGCCGCCCAGGCGCACAGCCGAGCGAGTTGGTGGGAGGTTATGAAGGTTTTCCCTTCCGTCAGGTGTGTCGATAATAAAAGCCTGTCAAGGTGGTCCAAGACATCGCAGGGTCAAGCTCAGGTGAGGCCGCCAGGGTTAGGTGAACTATAATACTCATAACGAACCACATTACGCGGTATCTGAACATTTTCACGAGGGTGTGCCACACGCCTGCTACAAAACGCCAAGTTCTCATGCCTGCAGTCAATCTCTCAGTTTTTCACAAAACTTTGACATTTTGTGATTTGTGATTTCTAATTCAAGAAACCCCCTCTACCGTTTTGGACTGTAAAAATAATCCTAAAAATATAAAATCTTAGTCGGAAATTCATTTAGGCTATAGTTGGCTTCATCCCCACAAAACGGATGTAAAGAAAAAAATATGTATTATAAAAATATGGGATTTCGAGATTGTTAAGGTCCTACATAAAGGTACATAGAGATGTATCATTTCCCAATAAATGTTGGACGATTAATAAGTTTTAAATTAATCGTGCAAAAATTGATTTAACATTGAGTAGTTTATTCTTGATTTTTCTGCAGTCGTTTGTCGTCGAGTACGATTAAAGAGGTTAAAACATAATAATTAAACATTGTTACGTTCAAACTGCACATGCATAAAACATACTAGCCACACTAAAAACCGTTAAAATGATATGGAAGAGTGTCACGATTTTATTATTACTCTTGTTGTTAGCAGTTGTACCGTTACAAAATTTGTACTTAGAAGAAATAAAATCTGTAAAAAAAATTTGAAATTTTGTCAGACTCTACTATGTCTTTCTGCGCGCGCAAGGTCTTCGCTCTTAGGTTGGTTATTATTCTTTTGAATAATCAAACCATGTAAATGATTATTTATTATTACATGCCCAAGGTCGGAAAAAGTTGACCATCTCCGATTAGTCCCAAAATTTTTTCTGGACGTTTGATGATGATCAGATAGGAAAAACATCGGTTGATCATTCAAGAAATAACCATCCAACCAAAAGGAAATTCCATCTCTTAAAAAAATCTGAAATTTTGGTCAGGGACTCACTCCCGGCTATAGTTGGACCTCGACACTTTTCAGCTTAACGGGGTTGGTTGCGGGTCAAAATGCGTACCTACCTACCAATTTTGAAAGTGGGTTATCGAAATATTGTGATACCATGGCGTGCGGGGTATCATTTTCCACTAAAAATATTGGACGCTGAATCGATTGGTGTGAGTCCGAGGCACTCCACACTCACTTTTCTCCCCATTTTCCCATGCTCCTTTATTAAGTGATATAAGTACAGAACATACCCCCAACACTTCTGGTCACAACAGGTCAGAAATGGCTTCAATTTTTTTAACAAACCGCGCATACGAACGGATATCGGACTCGGGTAAGGCAGGATGTAGAACTAGCTAGGTACTTAACACAGCATGTAATTAAGTAGGCAGTTTAACATGGATATGTTTCGAGACGGGGGATAACAGACCGTTCATTATTCGGTGAATAATAAACCTAAGTTTTAATGCCTCGAGTCAATTTCGACGTAGAGAAGGTTTCTAATTGGGAAGATTCTTTCCGTCGAAAAAACCACCGTACAAATGTCCGGAATGATGAACGGACCGTTTGGAACACGGTCAACGCTCCAGAAACCCTTTCGGCCAGTGAGAAATTATGTCCGAAAGCCGGTCTATGAAATCATGGGGAGTGGAAAGTATTAGGGATTCCTCCAGCGTTGCCAAACCTTTTCCCGTAAAAATCTTTAGGGCCGATTCGGGGGTTTCCCCGTACGTAAGAGGGCCGAAGGGAAAATTACTGGACGAACCGGACGGCCGGATGTCCGGTCTGCAAGGTGGTTAGCCAGCAGAATCAGCGGAGATCCACCCAGTTGTGAGGTACCTAATTTAGGTGTCGAGGCCCTCGGTAGTGGAGTTCGAGGCCAACGAAAGCCAAACTTAAAAGCCAAAATGATTTTGAAGACATCCGCCTACGAGTTTTAGGCGTTTGCTTCTGGGAGGGGGTGATAATACATCAAACGACGCAGTTAGAGGACTCTCAGTTTTAGAACAGGATCCAAAGCGTATGGGAAACCATTTTTAATTGAATTTAGAACGACTAATCGATTGGTTTTTCTTTCAACTCTGACAGCATACGTTAGGCGACCAATGGAGTTACTTCAATTCAACACTTTGTAAATTCCTTGTATTCCCAACCTTCCGGGACCGGAGGAGGCCCTACAGTAGATACTAACAGTTCACCATCCTGGGATTCCATCACGTGCCCGACTCGGAACAATAATGACGGTCTTTACGCATTTGAACGCCCTGCCTGGTAGTATGGTACTATCTGCTATCACGTTCTTCCAGACGTTAGCCTGTTAGCCAACATTGCGCTCAATTCACTTCGCCCGCCACGAAGGAAAATCATTTAGCCTGATGAGAGGCAATTCATTTGAAGCGTTCACGGTAGCGGGAAATGCAAGAAATTCTCAGTAGCCGAGCAGTAGGAAAAGCTAAACGAGTTTCGAGAAAATTACAACCTCTAAGCTTCGTTAGTTAGAACCTTTAAAGTTACCTTAGACCTGGCGTCATTCCGGCAACTATTAGTAGAAGCATATGAAGACTTCCCTTTTGAGGTCGCGTTCGAAGTGAGCCCCATCAGGACTAATTAGGGCGCAATGCCAGAATAGAACCTGGAGGTATGGAATATAAACCAGGAAGCTACCAAGAAATTATCGTACAGACGACAGATGAATGAGACTGGGGATTTTAGGCAGTTGTAAGTAGGTTCATGGTATTTGAGAAATAACTCATGAATGGCGTTACTATGAAGATCTCGTCAGGAGCCTGCGTGTGTGGTAGGCTATCCTAAGAACGTATACCGGCACCTCCAACTTCGCGGCCATCAATCAATCTCCACGCTCGAAGGACATTTTAATTAAAACCCAACTCGTTCGCACATGGTTTTGGCACCCTAGGCGATGAGATAACGCACCAAGTTTCTCAAATGTTAAGACAAAGGTTACAAAGTTTCCTTTAATAAAACGTGACGATGCCGATTGAGATTAGCAATCGTTACCTACACAATCGTTCCTTAATCATCGGGTTAAATAGGTCACCTCAACACCGCAAAAACACTTTCGTTTAAAATGGGCCTAGATAAAGAGGAGCTCATTTACTAATCGAGGACAACAAGGGAATGACGTCGAGAGGAAATTTCACAATGATTCGGGTCAATCGTACATGATATTTCTCGCAGTTACCAGGGATCGGGGACGAGGATAATAGTAAGACACTATATAAGAGGGGGGGGAAAAAAAAACCCAGGCTAGAGGGTATTTTGGATCGGAAAAGAGCGAAATCACTGCTCCAGCCCAGCGAGCCTGGTAATGGAAGGCAGCGGCAGGAAGCAAATTTTTGCTGCTATCTGCTGCAAATTATTACACACGGGTTGGTTATTCCTCGAATGGGGGAACAGTGGGTGTGGCGGGTCCCGGACCCATTCCAATCGATTCAGGGTCCAAAATTTAGTGGAAAATGATACTCCACACGCCTAGGTACCAGAAATCCCGAAAACACAATCAAAATGGGTAATAGATACCCAATTTGACCCATAACTTCTTCCAGTGGGTGCCAATCGTTCTGGGACCCATTTCATTGGATTCAGCGTCCAAAATTTAGTGGAAAATGATACCCTACTTGCCTAGATCGCCCAAAATCTCGAAAAATCCATTTTTCGAAAAACACATTTTGACCCCTACCTCGCCCAAATTTGGTCCGATCGGGCTGAAAAGTTTCGAGGACCATTCTAGGCCGGGAACAGACCCCTGACCCAAATTTCAGATTTTTAGAAAATTTTCTACTACCGAAAACGGCGCGGACAATGGACGGCGGACGGCGTACGGCGGACGGACATTGACCTTTTGGTTGGTTATTCCTAAATAATAGACACCATGAAACGTCCAGAAAAAAATTTTGAGCCAAATCGGAGAGGTTGACCTTTTGCATGAAAACATAGGTTGATTATTCAAGGAATAACCAACCAAAAACGAGCAAAGCCTCGAATAATACTCAACCAAATGAATAGCTTCGATATGCTCCAATTTTCTGTAATTTCTCTTCAAACAACAAATACGTGACAATCAACAGCCGTCAAACTGGCCTTAGGATGGCATCAATCGGCTCTTTTAGAGGTTAGTTAGTATCAAATACGCCAAAAGGCACGATTAGGTGTAAAGTATTCCTGGCGTACGGATCTCAGACTTGACCCAGGCGACTTCTTGTTTGTTTGTTTGTTTGTACCACAAGCCACCAAATAGGGCGACTAAGGTGCTCCACGGCGAGATCGCCTCTCCAGTTATTTCCCTGCATTTCAACTTTCCTTATGAAAATAGTTGAGTGTTGAAGCTAACACACAAAACCTCGTCGGTTTGACCACCCTGACGATTCACCCAATTCACGGCCGATCGCAAAACCACACATAAAATAGTCTCTTTTAAGTAAAATCGGATTCCGCGCCAGTGATGAAGTCGCATACGACCATGGCTGCGACTCCGCTCATTTGGCCTCTTGGCCGATCGTATTAGCATTCAGCTTTCACTGGGTGACTTTCACTGAAAGCAACTCGACTCATACGTACGGTTGGCTAACGGAATCCAGGCAGGTTGGAGCTGCGGTTTGGGTACACATTACCGGAGGTCGTATCACGAATGTTTTACAAAACGATTGGAAAATATACGATTTTCGGGTTAATTTAGTCGTGCAGAGAGAACTCTCCCTTTTCAAACGTGAGCTGGATTAGTAATATGTGAGACGATTTTAACCATAACACGACCCTGAGGGGATCAAGAGCGAGGACGCTGCACCCATGCTCCACCCCTCTCGTGTCCTTCCTAGATTAAGAATCAGGATGTATCACTCTGACAACACCTCGCTCGACATTGCAGTATGTGGTGGATAACTTCCAGATCTCGCTCAAGGTATCGAATGGTGCTTCAGCCAACTGTCAGATGGATGTAAACAGGAATACAAAAGGACGGGTTTCACAATACGGAAGTGTGGAGAGAGGGGGATGGCAATGTTCTCAGGCCATGATCAGTAAGAGCCGAAATGAGGGCAAACCGTCGGGGAAAATGAGGGAATTTTGGTAGTAGAAAATTTTCTAAAAATCTGAAATTTTGGTCATGGACCCGTTTCCGGCTTTGGTTGGTCATCGAAACGTTTCAACCCGATCGGACCAAATTTGGGACGGGTAGGGGTCAAAATGTGTATTTAAAAAACCCTGCAAATTATTACACACGGGTTGGTTATTCCTCGAATGGGGGAAACAGTGGTCCCAGACCCATTCCAATCGATTCAGGGTCAAATTTAGTGGAATATGATACCCCACACGCCTAGGCACCAGAAATCCTGACACATACAAAATGGGTGGATACATACACATTTTGACCCATAACTTCTGATTTAGTTTTTTTTAACCCATAAATTGAACAATAAATTGACCAATAACTTCTTCCAGTGGGTGCCAATCGTTCTGGGACCCATTTCATTGGATTCAGCGTCCATAATTTAGTAGAAAATGAGTAGGGGTCAAAATGTGTATTTAAAAAACCCTGCAAATTATTACACACGGGTTGAATATTCCTCGAATGGGGGAAACAGTGGTCCCAGACCCATTCCAATCGATTCAGGGTCAAATTTAGTGGAATATGATACCCCACACGCCTAGGCACCAGAAATCCTGACACATACAAAATGGGTGGATACATACACATTTTGACCCATAACTTCTGATTTAGTTTTTTTTAACCCATAAATTGAACAATAAATTGACCAATAACTTCTTCCAGTGGGTGCCAATCGTTCTGGGACCCATTTCATTGGATTCAGCGTCCATAATTTAGTAGAAAATGAGTAGGGGTCAAAATGTGTATTTAAAAAACCCTGCAAATTATTACACACGGGTTGAATATTCCTCGAATGGGGGAAACAGTGGTCCCAGACCCATTCCAATCGATTCAGGGTCAAATTTAGTGGAATATGATACCCCACTCGCCTAGATCGCCCAAAATCTCGAAAATCCATTTTTCAAAAAACACATTTTGACCCCTACCCCGCCCAAATTTGGTCGGATCGGGCTGAAAAGTTTCGAGGACCGTTCTAGGCCGGGAACAGACCCCTGACCTGTAGATTATTCAAGAAATAACCAACCAAAAATGGATTTTTGAGATTTTTTTGCACTCTAGGTGTGTGGGGTATCATTTTCCACTAAATTTTGGACTCGGAATCCGATTAGGTGGATCCCGAAACGATTGGCGCCCACCGGAAGAGGTTATGGGACAAAATGGGTATCCATCTACCCATTTTAAATGAGTCTTTTCGAGATTTCTAGTGCCTAGGCGTGTGGGGTAGCAATTTCCCTTGAATCAATTTATGTGAGTCTCCATGCTTCTGGTCCGAGGTATAATCAACCCTTGTAAAAGAGTTTGCAGCGTTTTTCTATGCTCATAAGACGACCATCGCAAGATTTTAAGGCGAATAGTCGGGCTCTCGTAGGTTTTCTTAAATTCTCACTAAACCAGATGCTGACAGGTCGGCAATGACAGACCGAAAAATTATGTTTTAAATTTTATGTGATAAACTTGGGACGAAATATTGCATTTGGTTGTTAATGATGTTCTAACACAAATTTCCCGGCACAATTGTTTGGAGACGCAATTTAGGTTTATTCAAGTTTAGGTCTCCGTTGAGGTTTCAATAACAAACGGTTGGTTTCCAACATCCTTGGACTGAACAACCTTGACGCTTAAAGGGACTTGATCGCATGGTCAATGCCAACGCATTCGAAACGTCAAGGCCTCTCCTGCTATCGTTGTACGGTGTTTCTAACATTCCCCGCGTACGAAGGTTTTGTTTCCGCATTCGTTTGCTTAAATGACACGTTTTGAGTTGACATGGGCTTTTTGCTGGAGTTTTTAATAGGCAGTTTTTTCGAGGATGTGGTCGAAAGGAGAAAATCTAGGATGGTCGCCAAGAAGAAAAATCCGATCCGCAATTACGAGGAGCAGCCTGCATAGTGCAAGAGCCATGGCATTTCAAGTTCGCCGAAATACCATTACGACATAAAGTAGCGCCAAACACGAGGAAATGACATGAATTACAGACCCACAGTCACATGATTTCGTTTATCAAAGTATATTCACATTATTAAGAGATGATCAGTGATAAAATCACTAATCTGAATTATAATTACCTTTGAATGTAGTGCAGACAAAATGGTATCTCGCATTTCTTTCATTTGTAAAATTGAGAGATTTCCTATAGAAATTCAACAAAAATAGAAAACTGCTAGGGAAAGCTGACATTGTGTCAAGATTTACAACCTCCAAGATGGCATTTTCTGTGAATTTCGTCCCAAACAGTTACATATAATTGTATATAAATATTATTTTTAAAAAAGGAAATCCAGAAACTTTACATTCTTGTTAGTTTTTTATTTCTGAGGAGTGATATTATTAATTTACTGAGAAAAATCTTGGGATGAACTAAAATGAAAACTTGTAATCTATATCTTACGTAAAAACCCAGGCATGTGCAGGCGCAGATTTAAAAAAAGGGAGGGGGGGGGGGTCATAACCCCCCCTCCAAAATAGGTAAAATTTTGAAAATTTTTGAAATTTTGAGATGAACTACATTTTTTCAAACCAAAAATCTAACAAAATGAAGAAATTGACTAGAGATTTTATTGTTAATAGATTGAAAAAGTGAGAAAATTTAGTTTATTTTGTTTGTTTGGTTTTTTTTTTTTTAGCTTTTGATTTTACCCTGTGACCCCCTCCGAAAAAAATTTCTAGATCCGCGCCTGGGCATGTGCTGGAGGGTATTTGGATCGGAAAAGAGCGAAAAAACGCCATTTCCGGGGGGGAACCTCGTCATTATGTCATACTGAAAGACTCGATTTTGGTTGATTATTCCTTGAATAATCAACTTATGTTTTTTTTAAATTTATCCACGGACTAAAAACCGATTCCAAGGATTCGACACCACCAAACGAGTTCGAGACTCGGTCGAAGTGGGTTTGGATCATTAGCACACGAAGAAACCTCGAATGATTCTTTTTTTTCGAGCGTAGGAACCCGGAAAGATAACATGCGTTTTTGAATGTAATCTAATGAAAAAGTTCAAATCGATCGCTCTTGTATTCTCACGGCGAGGAGCTCATCGCACGATTTGTTTTTAGGATTTCGTGATTTCACTCAGTCTTAGTACGTGATGCTGGGGAAACACATTCCTCTTCGTCAATGCCCGTCGATAGAAAGAAAACTTCTAAATAAAATGAGAAATACGAGCTGTCTATTTTAAAACAGATTTTGTAGTTTAATCTTGCTTCAGTTGATTTATAAGTCATTCAAGTTTACGGAAGTGCTTATTTGCTGATGTGTTGGACTAAGAGGTCGGTAATATACGCGAACCTCGAAGGCAGAGCAGAATAGAGACTCATCACGTCCGCCTTGCCTAGTATAGCAGATCTAGCCAACTTCGCTCATCTCTAGGTCAACACTGGGCAAATGACTTTATAACGACCCTGCCGCCGACTGATGGGACCTCCCATTCCGTTTTTCCATATTTATCGCCAACGATTGTAGGGAAATATTGAATCCTGGTTCACAAAAATAAGATATTTTGAACCCGCCAGCGCTGTCCGCATAATGTGGAAACGTCGTCTCCAACTGCATCAAGGACTGCCGGAAGCCTTTAGTTCCATGGAGTAGATCTTTGCTCACGCTATTTTGTCCGAGGTTGCACTCTTTATCAGTAATGCACCTTCCTCTTTGTTCTTGCGCTGCACCTGCACTGCGCCAAGGCCGTAAATGAAGTGATATCCTTGAGAGTTGTCATTTCGATCACCTTCACCCCTCCAACGTTAGTAACGCTAACGACTAACGACGTTAAATGTCCTGGTCTGATTCAAGGTTCAAAAATTCAGGGAGACTTCCACAACAGGTGCAGTGATAATCCCGTGGAAGTTAACCGACCATATGGATGTAAGACCAGATAACCAAGAGAAACCTCGATAATATATTTATTTTTTTTTTAGGGAAATCGATATCGATGTCATCTATCCCGAGTGTGATTCTACGTTCTCTATGAGGTCCCAAAACCAGGACAAACCGCTTGAGGCCAACGACAACATCATCTGTTGAATTCCCGCACCGATGTACAACCAGCGCGAAAGATTAGCATAAATGTTGGAATTAGCATAGTGGATCAACAATAATAACAGGAGCACCCAGCTTACTACACTAGTAATTTTTCTTTAACACCTAGGTGCCCACCATGCCATCAAAACTACGATACGAAAGAAGAAGAAGAAGAAGAAGAAGAAGAAGAAGAAGAAGAATAAAAAAATCAATTTCCGAGAAAGCGCTATTATCGTTCACAGACAGCGACTCCGATTGGTAAGGTAAGTCATTTTCGGGAATCGACTTTCAATAATGACTCCCGGCCCAAGTTCGACGAATGGGAAAAAGAAGGAACTAGCATTTCTGCGGTTTTTGGCTTCTCAGATATGAAACATCGAGGTTGAAAAGAGTTGAGTGGTTCAGAGCTGTACAGTAAACCGCACATTCTTCGGTTGGTTGCCCGCAAGCAACACGAAGCTGTGTCATCTGACGGAAGAGGAGGCAAGAGAGGCGAGCGAAAGGGGTGTGAAGCTTGGGAAAGCAAAAATGTGAAGCAGAATCGAGCAGAACGTTTAGGGCCCCTGGAGAGCTCCTATGGAAGGTTTGGCGACACTAGTTACTTGAGTTACTATTGAGTCATTTTCAGCTCCAAGGACTCGAGCATAAGACGTCTAGGATGTCGGCAGATAATGTAAAAGGTGCCAGTAAATAATGTTGTTAGTACATAGAGCTCTTATGGTCCTCTTAAAAGGTAAACTTTCTAACAATGTCCCCTAATTCATGAATTTTCAGTCCGCTTATTGTCCAATTGTTGTTTCTCTTCAAGTTTCTTCGGAACGGATGAATTTATTTTTCTCATTTTTCAGGATCTATATCTATCTACCGGGCGCTTAATGATAGAGCCTTTTTTTAAAATGAAAATGGTCGAAATTCATGGTTGCTACATGGGACAATAGTCGTCCGATTGGCACAAACGCTTCCCCAAGAATTTCCTGAATGTTATATACGTGCCCAAGTGAGGAAAACTCAACAAGTGAACATGAAGGCCTCAAGGAAGGAGCCTGGTCTTGAAGAGCGCATGTGTCACGAGAAGAAACCACACTGGCGTAACACGTCTGCTTTTAAGCTTTCACCTCTACGACAGCTCGAATGCACGCACGAACTAATAAATCTGGAAGTTCTGAGAGAGACAAAAAGTCCCGACAGGAGGTGGAAAAAGAGAAAAACACTATCGTAGAAGTAGAGGGCACACAGCATGAATTAGGTTACTCAAGTGAGCTCGAGATCTACGGGAAGAATTATGAAATTCCTGGTCGGAGCGTGTTGGAATCGTCCGCTCAAGTTCGAACAAAAACTTGGGGTTCGGACTCTAATCATAGGCCACCATCTCTGTGGAGGTGGACGCGTGAAAACGAGGACTTACCATTGGGGGAATGCGGGCTGCATGAGAGATGCATCAGTACAAGGGCGGCAGTACACTCGTCCATGAGATCCTCTTTGTCTTCCTGGCTGGAACTGGGTCGCCTTTTGCGAGACCTGGAACAAACAGTCACAAGAATGGCACAATTAAAACTTTGGACAACGAAATTGTGCAGTTTGCAAGATATTGATGAGCCCGCAGTGAACTTGGCAGCAACGACGAGGTCGTCTGAAATGGAATCTTCCTGGCAGAATCACAGACTGATTCTTCAGTATTCTTAGCGAATGCTATCGGAATGAACCGACTGCTCGAAGATTTATGTGAACTTCAAGTAAAGAGGTAATAATTTATAGAAATTCGAAATTTCGAAAAATTTTCCTCGTCGAATAGAGGAAAATGACATCCCACACGCCTAACTACCCAAAAATACCGAAAAGTCACTTTTGAAATAGGTAAGTAGGTACCCATATTGACCCGTACCCACCTCCAGCGGGTGCCAAAAACATCATAAAACGTCCAGGAAAAAAAAATTTGGACCTATCAATCAGAGATGGTTGACCTCCCATGACTTAAGCATGATTACTCATATTCAAGGAATTACCAACTGAAACTCCGCAATACTTTGGTGTAGTAACTATGCATTATGTTGATAAATGTTGGACAATTTTTCTTTTTTATGTTGGAAAAATAGAAACTTGGGTACTTAGGCCTGTGGGATGTCATTTTTCTCTATTCGACGAGGAAAATTTTTCGAATTTCTATCATTGCACTTGAGAATATTGGGTACATGGCGGAGCAACGTCTTTAAATCTACAGCGCAGGAAGCCATCAAGAGGAGAGAAGACGCCAACTGTTACATGGTTGACAGCAACGTCCTGCAAAAGAATTCCAAACTGCCACCAAACATAATGTTAACATTCGTGACAACTCAGAGTGGGATAGTGGCCCGTGGTGTGTGCTAATTTTAGCCGATGTTTACTACTAAGAAAACGGCATTGGACTTGGAAGGAATAAGGCAAGGCTGTGTGACGTCATAGGACCCTGGCTCCTCCCCTCCGTATCCGCAACGGCGACCTCCTATCAATTACAAAACTCCCTTTTCAAATCTCAAAACGAGCGTTCGGGAAGCACGAGAGCTGCAAGGTCTCCCACTTCGTTACAATCCAACTGACGCAATGATTGTCCCATAGGAAATAGGCCTTCTATAGGAGACCGCACAGAATAAACTGAACAAGTTGGGAAATGTAGTTTCTAGTCACTTGGCCTCCTAACTGCTCGGCGTTGCACGGCTGCTGCATTCAGGGAGGGCAAGGTCGGTGCGACCGGGTGCATCGGAGCCTCCAGTTGTGCCTTGCACAGCCATAAATACCACTATCAATGTCTTTGCCCACATCCCTCGGCTCCATCAGTCGAGACAACCTCATATTTTCGTCCAGAGCCTCATACCGCCAATTTAGAGAAGGTCCTCCCTGATTATGGGTATTCTTTTCAATCGGACAAAGCAGATTTTCCGACAAAGACTTCAGAGGCAGCAGGACGTAATAAATGTGTGAATTGCGACCAACTACGCGTATTTTACATGTGAGGTTAGTAACTCTGGTTATGCTGTTCATTGACTGGTCTTGATTTTTCATTCTTTCACGAAATGAGGGGAATCTTAAAATTTTGTGTTGTCGTGTGTGTCAAAGCTGGCCAACATCAGAAGTTAGTCAGCTTGCAAATCGTACAGATGAGGTTGAGAGGGCTTCTCTCGGTAGGGTAAACGGCCATCTCACACACGATTGTTCTTGCATGATTTTTGCAAGTGTTGGCAGAACTGTCGCTATAAAACCTACGAATATTGTTTCTCCTGATGCCGGGCCTTTAGAGATGACTCAACTCATCGATGTTGGCAACGGGGAGTTCGTGAGGTCGAGCGAGTCGTGGCTCGTGGGAGGAATGGTGGGGGGCAGGAAACGTCGTGATGGTGTTGCCTACTTCGTGGACACTGCGGCAACGTTTTTAACAGCCTCAAGTCCATTGGCGCCAGAACACATATATCCTGGAGAACATGGAGGAACCGTCAACGAATCTGAAAAGGTGATCAGGAGAATGCTCCACGAGCATTTCAGCACGTTATCACTCTTATCACGCCGTTACATCTGCGGAACAAAAAGCTGCACGCTACTCCTCCCTACCCTGTTTAGCTCATACACTGAGATGACGTTTTGTTTCAATTTTTGACTTAGAAAATTATTGTGGAGGAGATAACTCCCGATTAAAAGAGATCAGTACTCTCAATTACCAAGAGCCCCTAAAGGCGTCAGCGCAAATAGGGGAATTCTCCTTCAACGTTCCTGACTTGATTAAGATTTGATAAATGATGCGAACACGGGCTTTATAATCCAAAATCCAGGAAAACCCGAGATCGACCCATCAAAATCGATTCAGCGCCAAAAATTACATCACTTTACACACACCGCTAGCACACACAAGAAGCCCTCCACTTTGCATTGCAGATCTGGAATCTTCTTTTCTTGGAATAGTAAGGACGAAGTTGAAAGAGTTTCTACAATTGTGTGTTAATCATCACAAGTTTTATTTTCATCATTTTAGGCCCAAAAACACTAGACGCATCATGACGCGTTAGGCGTTCCTGTTGCGTTAGCGCAATCAGGTTGTATGACGAAAAATTGCATCGTCCCATTCACACACACGGCATTGAGACGTAAGCCATAAATGGATACTTCCTGTAAAGCGACGTCAGCCTTAGGTAATGCATGCAATTGCTTACCTAGAAACTTTACATGTTATTATTATACGATTGAACCAAACTCATTTGAGCCGAGCTTACGCAAGTTTGAATGGGCTTCACGATTTTGCTCATTAGATGGCGAATACTATACAAGTACCGAATGCACAGCGACGATTTTCTTTTGGTATGATCTTACAACAGAATTGCTATTACTTTTTCACTAAGCGAGAGGAAGAGGAGTCCGCCGTAATCTGCACATTCATGCGCATGCGCGCAGGAGTTGAATGAAATCTCTATCGAGGCCGACCACTTATGAGGAAATTTTCATTTGAAAGAAATGCTTTTGCATCGCCTATGAAAATTTCTCATCGATAAGGTTCAACGCCATTTCTGAGTACAGTTTTCCAAGCTTGAATAAAATATGTTCGGAGTGTGCCGTTGCTCGGCTCTCTTAAGCAAGTAACGTGTACGACTCACCATATCATTAATGCAAACTGCGCACTATTACGAACCTAATAACATCAAAGTTGCTTTAGAATTCACAGACCTTAACAGAAGTGCTCGTTTAGTTCTCAGGTAGGTCAATCATAGTTGCGGTAAAGTACAAGTTTCCTCCTAAATTAACGTCTACGGAGGAAGAAGTTTCACAATGTTCTTCGTTCTGGCTCACCCACTCCTAGCTGCCTAGATCGTATCTCCACGAGAGCTCAAGGTTACGAAGCCGGAAGATCGATACCGCACGCGGTGAAAGCCGGCCGGCACCATCTCTGATACCATTCGCCACGTGTGGATATTCGACGAAGTGGTCCTGAGGGAAAAGACTTGCTATTCCACGCTTTCGTCTGATGGCCGTCGTATACAAGAGGTGGTGAGACGTAAGCCATGATCCACAATTTTCCATGTTGAACCAGAACCAAGATGAACTGAAAATCGTTATTCTCACGCACCGGATTTCGTAAACAATAAAAAAGCGCCACGACTAAAACGCTGCCAATTATTCCTTAACGGAAAGCGTATCATTGAGGTAAACAGAGTTAGTACATACTTATTTTGAGAAAAAAGTGACCCAAAATATTGTATTTAACCTTTTGGCGGGCGCGCCAGAAGCGATTTCATGAACCCATACCCACCTCCACTGGGCACTGATCGGTTCAGGACCCCTCACAATGAATTTAGCGTTTAAAATTCAGTGGATATCGATGCATTGGTGGAAAACTAATCCCTTCTTCATGTTTCGTGAATGCCGCATCTCTTCTCTATGCGCCGTTCTCGGCCAGATTATCTCGCTTCGTCTTGGCCTCTCCGGCTCTTATCGGTTAATGTATAGGACCCCTCACAATGAATTTAGCGTTAAAAATTCAGTGGATATCGATACATTGGTGGAAAACTAATACCTTCTTCATGTTTCGTGAATGCCGCATCTCTTCTCTATGCTCCGTTCTCGGCCAGATTATCTCGCTTCGTCTTGGCCTCTCCGGCTCTTATCGGTTAATGTGTAGTCAGCTGTTGCATTCTCTATTAAAACTCGGTATTCCGTCGTTTTCGTTCGTGATCTAATAGTATTAGCCATTTTGTCGCTGTAAGAACCACCAACTATCCGACCAATCGAGTCGTCACAGATCTTTTGTCTGCCCTGACAACTATTGAAGGTAATATTTTTTTCCTTTTGTAGTTTTGTGACGATACTCACGAAAACCTAGCAGGAAGTTAGTGTGGACAAAAAATTCAGATTCAAAATTCAGGCTTTTCTGGAAATGCAGCTGGCAGTGCGGCCGCGCGCCCGCCGAAAGGTTAGGAAGATTTATTTTCAAAACAACCTGCCTACTTTACGGTTTCTAATTTTTACTGCCAAAGATGCCTCGTATGGAAAACGGAAATTTTCAAACAATTGAAACTTACTTCGTAGACGCCAAAGATCCTATTTTCCTCAGAATTAAGAAATATTTGCTATTAAAAACCGCTGTGGAATAATTGTCAGCATTTCTCATGTTTCAATCGGCAAAATATTCATTGTTGTTAGAAAAAATCTGCAAATTCTTACACACGGGTTGGTTATTCCTCGAATGGGGGAAACAGTGGGTGTGGCGGGTCTCAGACCCATTCCAATCGATTCAGGGTCCAAAATTTAGTGGAATATGATACCCCACACGCCCAGGTACCAGAAATCCTGACACATACCAAATGGGTGGATACATACCCATTTTGACCCATAACTTCTTCCGGTGGGTGCCAATCGTTCTGGGACACACATCATTGAATTCAGCGTCCAAAATTTAGTGGAAAATGATACCCCACACGCCTAGGTAGCAGAAATCCCGAAAACACATAATCAAATTGGGTAATAAATACCCAATTTGACCCATTACTTCTTCCAGTGGGTGCCAATTGTTCTGGGACCCATTTTATTGGATTCAGCGTTCAAAATTTAGTGGAAAATGACACCCTACTCGCCTAGGTAGCAGAAATCCCGAAAACACATATTCAAGATGGGTGTATCTATGAGGAACTACGACACTAATTTACTAATATAATATTGAGAAAACGTAGGTAATTTAGAAGGCTATAATAATTGTATTAAATTGAATTGAATGGTACGAATAAAAAGCTCGGACAGTAAAAAGAATTGTAGGCAACTGCTCAAAATTGGTTGCTAAGTTTAACAGCTGGTTATAAACAACAGGATATGACGATGTGTTTTGTTTGTCTATTCGGCTGAAGTCACCCACATGGGTAATAAATACCCAATTTGACCCATTACTTCTTCCAGTGGGTGCCAATTATTCTGGGACCCATTTTATTGGATTCAGCGTCCAAAATTTAGTGGAAAATGACACCCCACTCGCCTAAATCACCCAAAATCTCGAAAATCCATTTTTCAAAAAACACATTTTGACCCCTACCCCCTCCAAATTTGGTCCGATCGGGCTGAAAAGTTTCGAGGACCCATCTCGGCTGGGAACAGACCCCTGACCCAAATTTCAGATTTTTAGAACATTTTCTACTACCAAAAACGGCGTGGACAATGGACGGCGTACGGCGGACGGCGTACGGCGGACGGCGGACGGCGGACGGCGGACGGACATTGACCTTTTTTGATCAGGACATTATGAAACGTCCAGAAAAAATTTTGAGCCAAATCGGAGAGGTTGACATTATCATGAAAAATAGGTTTGATTATTCAAGGAAATAACAAACCGAAAACGAGATCCTTGTTTTAAGACAAGAATTCTAATCTGAGTACATAGAGTGACTGATATCCGATTTCTACCAAAATGCTACAGTTAGAAGACATTCAAAACCACGCCAATAACTTCGTGTGCTTCTTCTTCATTACTCCAACAAATTCTATGTTCGAACGTATTGTTCAACGCTGAATATTCAGGATGAAGCTGAGCATCACGTCAGGAATAATTATTATTAAGGCTAGTCCTGAATAAGTTGATAAAATTCTGATGGCTCCCTTCGAATACATTGATAATCATGATTTTGGGCTAAAAATATGCTAATGATCTGATTAGTTCAGTGTGATCTGCCCAAAAGGTTGTCCCTTAATATTTTGTGAGGGCCTGGAGAAATGATGACGGTTTTTAATACGAAAGAAATGATGATTTTATGAGTCGATGTTGGTTCAGGGAGTAAATCCAGCGAAGTTAGTATCGTGAAAAACAATATTGCCACAGATAAAATTTGTTGTTACATTGAATCGTTAGTAGCTCGATAGTGATAGTAGAGGGATGTGACAGCTCTTTTTACTTATCAAACGGATGATTAGAGCGACCTCGAAGAGGTGGAATTGGTCATTAGAAACTCCTTAGTTGAAAATGACCGGTGGTTTCTCCTTGTGAATTATAACCTACGAACCCGAGTCAACAGCCAGGAAACGGCATCGCACCTTAACTGTCTGGCACTGACCCCATCAACTTTCAAACTCGAAATGATAAATCAGCGGTGAGCCACTACGAGGAGATGACGCGAAGGGTGGCGAACAGGTTCTTTCGCGATGGAGATCGTGAACTTGATCTGAATACCGCAGTCATCGAGATAACTACAGCCCTGCCGGTTTCGCCAGTCGTCGAAAGGGCGAATTTATCGAAGATCTCGACACCGAAAAGCCACTGCACATCAACCTTCACACTTCTTACGAAACGATACGCGTTTACAGGTTCTAGAGGGACCCCACGATGGGCCCTGGAGGGGCGAGGGTCGTTCTCAGCGCCTCAAAAACCAAGCTCAGCTTCCAGAAAATGATTTGCATTTTTAGTCGAGTTGTATACGAAAAGAAGAGACTGATGAATATTCCCAACGTTTCATTCGCACTACGCTTTCTACCGCGTATACACGCCCCTCGGAATTACCTAACGGGAAGGTTCCATTCCCAAACTTTTAATCCTCCGACAGACCGCTTCTCAGATTATACAACCAGTTGAGGTTGGGAACTCGAGAGAACGGCACTCGAGAACAACGAGAAATGTCAAAGTCAATTACTTCATTTTCACCCTTGGAAACGCCATGAGCTCGGCGGGAGCGATTATCCAAGACACTGGGAATATGTTGGAGTTCCTTCATAAACTCGCAACAGAATAACTAGGACTACCTTTACATCTCACACACCAGAAAATGAATCAGCAGGTAAAGCTGCTGCAACGGTTTGAGAGACATGCAAAACCAGAACGTTTTCAGGATTGAGATGGATTCGAGGCCGACCCCTGCAAGCTAATAATGCGCTCCTGCTATTTTGTGGACTTGAACGAGTAAGGTATCGTTTGTTTCAGAAATTTCGGACTACTCAACAGGTGGAGAAAGGGCATGTACCATTCGGCGCACATTCATGGTTTCCTTGCTGACCTCGACGTACAGGTGACTTTATCAAGAAGAATCTATCCATGATTTATCATGCATTGCAGACACCTTTCTGGTAGGGTTTGCGGATGATGTGGCTGTAGTTATTCTGGCAAAGACAACGGAAGAAGCACAGAATAAACTAAAGGAAGTCATGACAACAGTAACAGATTGGATGGAAGGTCGCAGACTGGCCCTTGCAGTGGAGAAAACAGAGGTGGTGGTTTTCACTCGCAGGAGGATCCAGACGCTGTTGCCGATGGAACTGACGGAGGATACGGTGGTCCACACCAAACAGGCAGCTAGGTACCTGGGAGTGATCCTAGACACAAAAATCACCTTCTGGGAACACATCAGGACAGCCGCTGACAAAGCATCGCGCATGACGGCAGCACTCAGCAGGCTAATGATGAACGTTAAGGGCCCACGACCATGCAAGAGAAAGCTACTCATGTCAGTGACAAATTCACACGGGCAGACAACTGAGACTGGCCCCAGGTCCAACCCGAAGTCATGTGATAAATAGTACCAGGTTGGGCCATTGGGAGGGTGAGGTTTTAGTGGATTGGTCTTCCACATAACTGGAGGAGGCTGACCTTAGTATTGTTGCGAGCTGGCACCTGCGTCGGTCAAATGGGCTGCCAGCATCCCAGGGTCAACGACCTGTGGAGGGCTCGAACATTTGTGTGTCGTATCGAATTGGCTGGAACCTTCCCGTTCGCTCGAGACAACACGTCGAGTTCCCAGAACCAGGGAAGGTCCCAGAAAGTACTCGACCAAGAGGCAGCTAGTATAAAAGGGCCCCAGGATCGCCGCACAAGTTCAGTTCAGAGTCCGAATATGGACGCTTCAGGTTATAAATTGTGTTATAAATAGTGCCGTGTGATAAATAGTGCGTAACCGTGAATCGTGATTGTGTCATTGTGTAAGTGCGCGAATGTGAACAGTGTATGTACTCAAGTGAACGGATTGTAATAAATTAGTTACTAAGAACATAAATCGTTACAGTATCTAACCACGAGGCATTCCACCTGGCCTCAAAAGATTTCCTCATCTAAAAAAAAAAAATAAATAAATAAAATCATGTATTGCAGAGAATTTTCAAATCTCGTCATAAAAACCAGGGGAGGTTGGCCACGCTTGTCCAAAGGACGGTTTGAAGACCGGAGGAATCGTCTACAGAAACGTGTTCTTGAAGAGATTTCCTCCATCTCCAAACCTGAGTGTTGTTAGCTTTCCCTCGTAGGATGTTCATCTCTTTTAAACTGACATGTCATTACCTCTTGCTCTCAGGTCATTAACTTGCTCCTCAGGAAAATGACTGTTCAGCTCATCTGTATCCGTATCTCTTCTCTCGTTGTTCCGATAAAATCTCCGCTAGCGCCTGCGTTTCGCCTTTTGTGGAAACAAAAAGTCGTGATGTTTGCCCGAAGAAGAAACGTGTAACGGGAAACGCACGTTTTGTTGTCGAATCGAAATCACGTATAGAGGTCGCCTCGAAAATCCAGAAACGTGCTTAATCACTAATCAAATTGAATATCCCTTACGTGAGCTTAGCCCCTTGAAAGGAGACTATCGTCGATGAGAACAGGAGCCTTGAAGAATGTTTTCCTACATGTCCTCGGCCTTCTGAGGACTGCGTCCTCTTTTTTATTCGGTTCACCTTAAACTTGAGGTCCCATTGTCATCGATTTCTCACGACAGGTGAAGTAGGCAGTTATTGAGGAGAGTCGGAGCATTCTCGTCACTGAATCTCATTAAGAGTGTATTTTCACACAAGGGAGACAAATAAACTCCACCGACGACGAAATTATCATCGATTGCTTTTTTGCCTCTCACGAATTGTAGGACTCGAGCACCAAGTCTTGTTAGTACATGGAACAGTGGTGTTGAACCTATGGAATATGCGATTTGGCGACAAGGCGGTGGATACTCCGTTTGAAAGACCCAAATTGCATAACTGCCCGTTATATTCGAATGCCCTTTTATTCTGCCAATTTGCTATAACTGAGTGGTAAGGAAATTATTCGAAGGAACCTATTTTGGGGATGTTGAATCGCTATGAATAAATAGAGCCACGAAATTATTAGATTTTGTCTGCCACAAAGAGAATCCTCGTAAAAGAGATTCTGTAATCACTTGATGCATAAAACGGCATTAAAGAAAAATTCGTGAGCCATTTCCATCACGAAACTGATCCAAAAGAGGACGTAACGAGGTTCGCTTTGTTCGATCAGCGTCGCACGTTGGTGAATCGGAGTATTCACGGAATCCCTTTAATCATACAGGAGCGTTTCGAGTTCATCGATTTTTCCGCTCAAGAATTAACGACCAAGTCCTTCACCTCGTCACCGTAGACCACGTCCAACGACCCGAAACGAAACGTCATTCGAAATAATTCGGAGAGAAGAACGACAGTTAAAATGGCGATGGGAGGAAGGGAAACGGTGTCGTTACGCGGCCATTAGACTATCAAAATGTTTGTAGATTTAGAAGTGCGTTGGCTCTTGTGAAGATAAGAAATAAGCATTGAGAGAGCGATATGTTAGAACAAAGACAACGATGAAGGAAAGAGTGGAACGTTCGGCACGTGAAGGAGTGAATGTGACGAGGATGGCGAAAATTATGATGCAACAGCAGTTTTCAATGTTCAGGGTGTATAGAATGGAACAAAGTGGACGTGCGGCGGGTTTTGAAACACTGATATATTTCAAGGAAGGTCGCCTTATGAACTCGAGGATCAAAGTCATGTAACGTGTATAACAAATACGTGATTTTGAAGAGTAAGAATTACTTTTACACTCAATGAACTATTTCGAATTCGTTGTTTTATTTGCATGGTAGAAAGAAATATTTTTTGGTGTTTTACAGGACGGCAAACAATTTTTTGGGCCACCAGAGCAGTTTTTTGGTTGGTTATTCCTTGAATAATCAACCTGTTTTCATGCAAAAGGTCAACCTCTCCGATTCGGCTTAAAATTTTTTTCTGGACGTTTCATGGTGTCTGAAAAAGGTCCGCCGTACGCTATCCGCGCCGTTTTTGGTAGTAGAAAATTTTCTAAAAATCTGAAATTTGGGTCAGGGGTCTGTTCCCGGCCTAGAATGGTCCTCGAAACTTTTCAGCCCGATCGGACCAAATTTGGGCGGGGTAGGGGTCAAAATGTGTTTTTTGAAAAATGGATTTTTCGAGATTTTGGGCATCATCCCGGCATATAAGGACTCGGAAATTCTCTCTCTCGCACAGCTCATGGAAAACCTTTTATAAAGAATTCTTTGGTGACATGCATACGTGGTATTTTAAAAGTTGGTACAAATGGTAAACATCCTTCCCACGGTGAACATCATCAGACCATTCTGAATAAGAAGTCGGGGTCGCGATCAGGACGAGGGCAAGAAACAAGGAAGAAACAAGCCAACTGTGGTAAAGACCTGCCGGGTTTTCTCTCGGTTTTCATAAAAATTACGGGTTATCATGTTAACCGAACCCGAACAAAAATAACAAGAGGGTATTGTGTTAGACGGAGGCAGGCAATCTAAAATGTAATTATTTTCAATGCTTTATACCCGGCAATTACTTATTACTCTCGAGAAGTGGTCGAGTGTTATCGCGTTCTTTGCCGTGGATGAATTACACTTGACTATGAAATGGCGAAATGTAAGGAGATGTAAGACAACTCAACATGGACAACCCAAAATGTATCTACATTGTCATTTGGAAGAGTCACCACCAAATTGCGAATGCGGGAAAAGCCAATAATAGTTGAGGCTGGAAGTGGTTAATATTTCAGGTCTATTGGCCCGAACGTCTCATTGATCAATTTCATCACAAAACGGGTTTTTCCAGGTTAACAATAATCGAGTTTTACTCCGGTAAATAAGATCATTGGGCATATTTTTTTTTTAAAACGTTTTTCTTAACCCGCTTTCTTGTTTGTTTGTCTGTTTGTCTGCGAAATCTTTAACTCAAATTTCGACCATTTATCGGCAATCTATAGTTCTGAAACTTTACATATAGATCAGAACCAGATGACAATGCAATATTATAATACTTTGATGATGATTTAAAGAGCTTCTTGAGTAATTAATTAATTAATTAATTAAAACTAAAAAGTAGAAAATAATAGTACATGAATAAAAAAACTTTTATAAAAACAACGTTTTTCATATGCACTAAAAAGTAGAAAATAATTGTCCTATGAGCCTGGCAGAATTTCTGAATAATTTGGTCACACTATGGTAACAGACTTTATAACAATTTCCAATTCTTATAAAACGAAAAACGTTGGGCGCATGTACTCAAACATCAAGATCTTTCTAATTCGCTCACATTTCTATAAAATGAAATTTCTTTATATTAATTCAGTTGACATAATATTCAGTTAATTCTCATAAATCTCATATTTATATGATTCTAAAATGAACATTCATAATAATAATACAAAATGCGCCCAACGTTTTTCGTTTTATAAGAATTGGAAATTGTTATAAAGTCTGTTACCATAATGTGACCAATTTATTCAGAAATTCTGCCAGGCTCATAGGAAAATTATTTTCTACTTTTTAGTGCATATGAAAAACGTTGTTTTTATAAAAGTTTTTTTATTCATGTACTATTTCCCATTCTATTCAAATTCAATCGTTATAATTGCCAATCGCAAGTGATTATAAAATTGCAATGTTCTCTATAGCTCAACAGGCTATTACCGTAGATCAGGGCTGAGATGGAGATAATATATCTACTCCCAATAAATAAGTGCATTCTATACAACACATGATTGAGATCGACACGATACAGTTAGAAAGTCAGCGCGGGAAGCATGTCCTTCAACTCATGGAAATGCCATCGTTCAGTTACATAAGTACTTTCTATTGATTGAATTCACATTGCACCAACAGCGAATATATCCGGCTTAATAATTATTTTCGAGTCTTATCCTATTCACGAAGAGGATCACTTTTCGTATCGCTTTTTCTCGAATAAAATCAAGTTTATGAGCCCGAGTCAAGATATGGAAATGCTAGAAACAACCTCGAATATAAATCTTGGGAACAAACCGCAGCAGTTGTATACAGAGTCATATATTATAAATTGTTGACAAATCACCGTCAATGTAACACTGGTTGTATTTAGGGCTCTTCATTAGCACACATCTGAGCAGACATCACGTTTAAATGCTGTTCAGTGAGCATCTTTTGTTTTAAATCTCGCAAAAGAATTCAAGACGGAAGAATTCATGGATTAAACTCGTTTCAAACGTTCTTTCATTGCTCACCATTGTCATGAAGTTAATATTATTTTTTTTTCTTTCTTTAAAACAAAACAAACGATCATTTCCTCTGCCGTGCAGTTGAAGATGATATATTCGTGTACGGCAGAACTTTCAAGGCTGTCGGGCCTACGTTCGGTGCAGATGGCGGCCCCAAGGACAAAATCAGGTTTCCAGCAAACTAGCAGTGAAACGCATCCTTTCTGGGGACACAACAGCTGAGTTGGGTGCATCGACACCGCCGTTCAGTCTGATTAGGCGCGTCTTCCGACAAACCGGCTTTTCACTTCATTTGACTTCCGCTCAACTAAGCGACGAGTCATTTCGCTTTGAAATAGATGAAGGCCTGAAAACCGTTTCAATATTTCCTTCTGAGAGGAAAAATGGCCAGTCATGAAAATCCACCCGCCAATCGTGGTAATACGATATTACTCGGCTTCAAAGGAGAAAGACATACTCCATGGACATAGGTGGCTGCTCCCTCCTCCATTCATCAATCCACAACCAACCACTCCAGACGACTCCTGGGCATACGTTGTAGAGTCTTCAAGGCAGAACATTCAATACCCGCGCCATCTGCTCCGAATCGTCAAAGACATTTTCGTCCTGCCGGAGGGGTCAATGAACGGAGTACCACCTCAATTATTATTCACCCCGCAATAGTATCCTTTTAGCGACGCAGTGCTGCCAATCAACAGGGTGTCAGCTGCAACCGACAGTGTAGACACTCTAATTTGTATGAGCCTGAAGGAAACGGCCGCTCTTTGGAGTTGTGGTGGTGAAAATTGGCCGATGATGCAAATAACTGACTAGGGAAGGCAAGTGAACTACTCGAGTAACAACTTTTGTCATTGTACGTTATACGAAGGGTTCAAATCTTACAAAGGTTGATACACCTCAACGGCGAATTTCCACAAATGATTCATAACTCTCGCGTTTATTCAACTTCGGATTATTGTAAAACACACTGTGATTCTGAAGACGATTTCTAAGTGCTGTTTGTTCACTCTCCACGCCTCTTACTTCAATAATAGCAAAATTGCATTTTCGTCGAAGTTGTCGCACTAAGTTGAGATCCGGCAGTAGTCATTTTGTAGAAGACCAAAAATACCGTATGGGTATGATAATGATACCTCCTCCACGATATGAGGAGTTATTTAAAAACGCTGCAAATTCTTACACAGTGGAAAATGATACCCCACTCGCCTAGATCGTCCAAAATCTCGAAAATTCATTTTTCAAAAAACACATTTCGACCCCTACCCGCCCAAATTTGGTCCGATCGGGCTGAAAAGTTTGGAAAACCGTCCTAGACCGGAAACAAACTTTTTTTTTTTTTTAAAAAGTCAATTTTATTGTATTTAAAATTTCAGATTTTTAGAAACTTTTCTACTACCAAAAACGGCGTGGACGGCGGACGGACATTGACCTTTTTTGATCTAGACACCATGAAACGTCCAGAAAAAAAATTTTGAGCCGAATCAAAGAAGTTGACCATTAGCATGAAAACATACGATGCTTGAAAATAATTTAAGACAGTTGTTTGGTTTTCATTAAAAGTTACAAAACAAAACCGATTGTCTGATAACCTTGTTGTGAGGGTCTAATTGAAAGGATGTTAGCCGGAAGATCCTTGAATACAATATTTACGAAGGATTCTACCCACCAAATTAGGCATAATCACTATAACCACTAGATGGAAACAATCAATATTATATAAAGGCAATTTTATATAGACAAGTATGAGTCGAGGAACATTCAAGGAGTGCGTTAGGGCGATAATTCCACTCGTTTGGCAACCAACTCCGACGCCATGGCCTCAGTAAAGTTCCACGAAAGATAGCAAGAGGCCATAATAAGTCAGCATTCGGGACGCCGGATTGATAGGTAACGGGCCAACAGTGAAGATTAACTAGCGTGATCCGAATAGCCGGAGGATAGTGAAAGGGCCAAGAACCGAAGGCTGACAAGATCTTCAGATGTAAAATGGCCGGAGTCGAGAGCTGTCGGCCAGCGGGCGAATGGGTTGGGTAATTAATCATTCCCTTTTGATGAGGAGCAAGAGCTAGCGCGGAAATGTGAGCGAAACCTTTTTGGAGCCATTAGTCCTTAACATCCACGTAGTACTCAAAAATGGATTGAAACGAGGAAGAGTTCGGTTTCGATGATCAAACTCTACAGTGCGACTTGCATCATTAGGCTGGTGTCCCTGGTTTGGAGAGAAGAGGGGGTTACTACTCACAATCACTTCGCGATGGAGAGGAAGCGAATTTTACCCGAAACATCGAAAATCTGCAGTTAATTGATTTGAGTGGTAACCAACTGTATGATGACTTCAAAGACGAGAGACCCCAGATCACGCTGATAAATTTTACTACCTGACGGCAAATGGCTTTCCAATCTCATCGGTAAAGGATGCTCAGCTGTGAATGAGAACATAGAAATCTCTCCTGGTCAATATCGTCGATCTGAGTTCCGTGAGATATCAAACAAAAAGCGCGGCCATCGACATCAAACGAGTGTTTACACGTATGAGATTATATAAATAACGAGTTTTCTTGTTTGCGACGCGGGTCTATCCACCTTTGGCCACATTTTCATACGTTGTTTCTGAGAAAACGACTTTTTTTCTTTTTATCCTTTGTTCACATTTGATAAAGATGACTTTGCAAACGACTTTGAACTAATCTGTGGTGACCTACACGCCAAGTCATCGGAGAGAAATTATCGAATTGTGTGGGCATAGTGGCACGCTGCAGTGTTGAGGATGATACGACACGATATTAGACGTTGGAACTTCTATTCGGACGCCAAAAACGTACATAATACCTAGGTTTTGTCTTAGCATGCTATCGCAGCATTGTCAGGCGGTCTACTATTCAACTGAATGCATCATTTACCGTCAGGTTTTCCCCCTAGGACGTCATGCGTCATGCTCTCTCAAGATATTGCTCTAGCACTCCAACAAGCTCTCTGTCTGGGATACGCTCCAATCCAGGAGACAATTCTGCAAAGCAATTTTCAGCAAAGAATCCTCAACCGTAGAAACAGCCGAACAGCATCGATCATATCACATAGGATCGAATTGCAGACCGAATCGATAGACAGCTCTCGTTGCCGGAATAAATTCATGAGAGGCAGGCAAAACGAGACTTCTCGTTCTTGTCCGCATGCATTTTTAAAAACAACACCTGCCACTCGACAAGCTACCACGACTGTTATTCCACTACCATTACAACCTAAACGCAGATCGATCCAGTTCAGATCAATTTCGAACGGAAGAAACAGTCCGACTTGAGTCAAACGGTCGTCGACCTCCCGACCACTTCCCGGCGATGGATTTCGAGGAGACAGGAGACAGCAGCCATTTACTAGGCAACCAAGCAAAGTCTGGAAATGAGTTGCCCCATCAATGTAATCACTTGGTGAAATAGAATTATGATAATTTACCCCGTCAAACTGGGCCTGGCTCCAGGGCAGCCTGGAAAGATGAGCGGTTTGAACGCATCACAACTATACAGGAAGTGGTTCCACTCGCTACTCCGTCAATTGAGTCCACATTCCTGGATACGCCACTGATGCGTGTAAATGAGTCGTAAAACTCCCAATCCAACTGACAAAAAGACAAAGAAAATAAAAATTCAACATGTCAAGTAATTTTTATAGCCAATGACGAGATAACCGAGGAAAACAAATTATCAGCGAAACTATGCGGTCAAATGACACCAAACTGCTCTAATGGGTTGACAAACGGGCAAATGAGTTATCTTAATACCAACCATCAGCCGTTATCAGTCGACATTAGCATGTATTTTCGGCTTTCAAGGATGACTCGACCCACTAGCGCTTCATCGAGGGCTTTGCAAAAATTGACAACAGCTCATCTCTTACCAAGCTCTCCACCATCATCAAGGTACAATTTAAAGAGCCTTTAAAGTCTTTTTTGTCCATTGAAGAAATGAAAAAAACCTGATTTTGTTCTTAATATTTATTATGATGAAGGAATAAACTGCTGTTTTGACGCATCTACTAGGTTCATTTGCAAAAAAATCAAGGATTTTGAATTAATTGTTCTCTACGATACCTGAGAGGGAGGAAAAGAAATATAAGGAATTACAATTTCTAAAGAACAGAAGAAATTTTGTAAGTTTGGTGATGAAGAACGGAGGCAGCAGGCATTTCGACGCAACATTCTCGTCACCTGTCACGGGCCCTGAGGTTCTTATGTTCTTATTCTCTTCTTATTTTCTTATTTTCGTCGGGATTACCCTTATCCCGTAATTTAGAGGGTCGCCGCAGGTTGAAACGAGGACTCCAGACATGAGACGAATATTAGAGATTTACGATGAGACGAGGGGAACGTTCTATACGATTGGACTTTTAAAACGTGCTGCTACTGCGCATGCGCACCAGTTAATTACCTGTATTGTATTGCCATTATTACGATTGTTAACTTACGAAAAATGAGATACCATCAGTAGATGAAATGATCGTGCAAAGGAGGGCCGGATTGTAAAATACCCGTCAAAATTAATTAGAACGGAAAATTAGAATAAACTGATTCGTAAATTCGTCTATGGCGTCAAGAGGACAGTGTAGCTTGATGTATATCTCGAAAATTTGGAGCAGCTCGTCGGTCGAATTGTGGTTGTGGACGTACAGAGCAAAAGTTGGTCACTTGAATTTGTTTCATCCTCAACGAAGAAGCGGACTAAGTTGCAAACCACTTAGCATGACTCTAGACTAGGGCTACCATCCGTCCCGATTTTCGAGGTGTCCTGGGCGTCCCGTCCCGATTGTTGAAATGTCCCGATTAATTTTTTTGCCGTCCCGATTTTTGAAGAATGGCGGAACAAATCACTAATGAGGATTTTCGGAAATTGCATCCCCTAAGAAGTGGGTAAGTTTCTTCAATAAGAATAAACACAGCTATCAATGTCCTCAGCTAAAAAGAATATCTGGATACGTGTTTGCCATCCCTTCACACAACGCTTTCGTTGAAAGAATTTTTTCTCCCAGAAACTGGCAAGGCCCTGGCCACTATCAAGACGAATCTTGACATCATCTGCTTAGAATTTTTCAACTATAGCAAAGAACACAAAGAAGCCCTACGTTCAGTCGGCGGAAAAGATAAATAACGTGCAAATGACATACCTGCTTCAAAATAACGTGTTTCCAGGAAAATGATTTGCTGTTAATATTACACCTGTAATACTTGACATTATGACAGTATTCATGTCAGCAGCTTTCAAAAACTACGTTGTATTGTTGCGCTATGGTTTTGAAGGTCATTTTGTTGCCTGACTTTCCGTGCCAAAATTTTTATTTTGATGCTGTCCGTCCCAATGTCCCGTTCTCTTGATTTTAGCATAAGCTGTCCCGATTTACCTGGGAGGGATATGGCAGCCCTACTCTAGACGCGACGGAGAGAGCCCTCTATTTGGTTAGCATCCAAATAATTTCCCCCAAGACACAGGATCCCGTCGTATCGTATCCACTAGGTCCGAGGAGTAACCAGATACGAGAGAAGACCACAAGAAGCCAGTGTCTCATGCATGAGATTCCGCCCCTACAGACGTGTGACGGGATCCATCTGTCGTCCCACCCCTCAGCGGCTCCAGGTACCTCCTGCGCCCTAAGGGTGAAAAGCTCGCAGGTGCGGCCGCCCGGCCCATGTGTTGATCCCAGGTCGTTCAACTCCGGAGACCAACGCCGTGGGAGAGATGGTGACCTTGAGACGCGGAGGGTTGTTCCCCGTCGTTTTCGTCTAGGAAGGACCCCAAGGAAATCCCTCCTAGTTCAAAAATGGGCGAGAAGTCGAAAACAACAGCTGGATTCCTGATCGACCCTCCATTCATCCTATGCCGTTGCCTCGTTCATCGCTGTTCTCAACTGGATATCACTCGGGATGCATGAGGCCGACTTCAGAAAACAACCACCAAAGAAAAGACACAAATCTTTTCGTACACGTTCAAGTTGGGTGACAATGGTGACAATGTGTAAAATGTATGATTCATCTCGCGATGCAGCGTCCGGGCTGCGTAGATTCTTTTTCGAACTCAGCCCCGCACACCATGATTCAAGTTTCTCAAAAAGATGTTGAATTGGGAATTTCCGCTGCTCATTTTCGTAATGCATCCACACTCAGGCATCAAGAAACGACCAAAAGATTCGTCAAGACCTTCTGCTGCACACTTTGAGACTGAATGTTGGCATAGATCGGAATGAGAATAATGTGAAGAAAACCTGTACCTTTCCGTTCAGGGACAAGACCGCGAATATTGACATAATATTGACGAAAATTTTGAGATCTAAATCAAAGATTTTGGGTTAGTTTTGTTGGGCGAACAAGCTAAATCTCCACAGATGAAAATCGGGGAGATTGACCTTCTGCATGAAAACATAGGTTGATTATTCATGGAATAACCAACCAAAAGGCAATTGGACAATACGGCAGTTTGCCTTCGTGTTGCTATTCCAAAATCTTGTTTATATGTGCAATCAATAGCAATTATCGTGTGCTACCTGTCTCAGATCACCTAAAATGACGACAAACGAACTTTGAAAATGAGTGCACTCGTATGGAATGTAGATGAGGCTAGATAGCGGGCAAAACCAGTTAAATTGCGCCTGGCTCCAGGTGAGCTTCGAATAGGAAGAGTCGTCCAGGGGAAGACACAGGTATTAAGGTAGACACCCCGGGAGGCTGCGTACGAGGCCAGACGTCTGGTCTGGGAGGGCCCTTCCTCGGCAACAAGAGCAAGAAAACCCGGGACGAGCCCTTAGCAACAGTGAATCCCGCGCGAGAGCCTTCCACGGTCACATTGGCCGTCTCTGGTTTCCAAGGCCCTTTCGCCTCACCCTAGCCAACTACTGAAACGATGAAATTCGCGTGCTCACGCAGCTCAAGCGGTTATTTCAACAGTTTCACTACCTAAACATCACCTTCGGAAGGTAAATGAGCGTCCCACCTGGTCATTATCCGGCATTATACACTTCCCGTTAATGTACCTAACTAGAGGCAAAGGAGGAAGGGCGAGTGACCAGGCTGGCTCCGGCAATAGTTAAGAGTCGTTTGAAACAAATTGATATTTCATCGTGTCTTCTACGTACCATCTTTAGAGTTGCAAAATAAATATAAGAAACATGTTAATTTGTGAATCAACTTGATTAGTCCATTAATGAGTAGGGATAAGCCCATCTACCTAAGATCAGTATAAACACGACCAATAAACAAACAACACGTACACAAGAGTTGAAAATTTGCAAAAATTGGGGAACAAAGAATCGGGGACTGAAAGGAGTTCAGCAGCAACATGGATCGTACAGCAAGTGTACAACATTATTGCTGGAGTCTGCCTGGTTACAAGCCTACCTCCTTTGCTTCTGGTTACGAGGAGCATACCAGTCTCGATCCTCGTGGCAAAGGAGAATGACGACGTGTTGCATAGTCGAGCTTCGACATTTTATTTACATTAGAACGAAATAAAAGGGCAAGCAACACCTCGTCGTTCTTGGTAATTCTCCTTGGCCGCAGGAAAGGCTGGTAAGCAGGCCAGCAAGCCCCAACCAAGTCATACCAGAGGACTGCCGCATAACTTTGTCAGATGGACTCACCAAAAGACCCACTTATTACGGCAATAAGCGGAATCAATCGATTTTACTGACATGTTGGCCTTAAACATCGCCGCTAGGTGAAAGGCATCTCCTCTCAGAAAGAATGGATCGTCATAGGTATAGCGAATACCTATAACAGAGACCAAGTTCGCCAATATTTCTTATCTTGAAAGTCAAAACAAACGACCATACCAACGAGGGCCCATGAGAAATCAGGCGTTGGATAAACTGACCGGCGTGAACACAAATACAAAACGGAAGTTTATCGACTTCGCAGCTTCTCGCCCGAATTTACGATTTAAATCATCGAAGGGCCCCGGCTCGTCATCTGTCACTCGCTGACAGCAGGACGGGCGATAGGATTTACGTCACCACGGAGTACATAAATCAAATCAAATGGCAAATGAATTCAGCCTTTCGAATAGAGGGACAGATAGATTGGAAGTGACTGGTGGAATGGTCACAATGCGCTGCAGTTATGACGACACTTGATTACGTACGACGATGGGTGGAGAAGCGTTGCGTCAATCGTGTCGCAAAATGAGAGCAATATAAATTATGGAAACGAGCATTACCGCTGAAAGTATTCGCGATTGCAGATGTAGATTGTCAAAGCTCCAGGGTATGTTGGCGCTCGAAGACGTCACTGACCAAAATGACCCCCTGAGAATAGGCAGAGTTTTCTCAACAGCAGGGCACTTAAGAGGATATGGAAAACATATCTTTTTTGAGCAGACATACTTGAGAGAACTTTGGAGAATGAGAAGAATCAGGTATCAGCCGTTCTCGACCGGCACTCCTGGCACGTCCTTTCAGGAAAGCATACCGTCTGCCAGTTTGGCGGGCCACCGAGTTATTCCATAGTACAACCTGACTTGGAAATGCCGACGACCAGTTCAGTGACAGTGAAGGAGATCAAACAGCTATTCATGCTCCCAGAGCTTCAGCAATGATTATCTTCCTACCGACAAGTAGGACTTGGCCAATCGTGGCCCCTAAAGGTGCGCGCCAAGATTGGAAAAGTAAAGTAACTGTAACAAAACCGAGGAGGCTGAGTCTAACAAGGCTGAGAGGAGGATCGACGAGACTTACCCGTACACTGGAGGGACATCAATCGACGTTGACAACCTTCTGCGGTCCCCGGCCATGTCAGCTAGCCGGGAGTAATCTGTGTCTTGGTCCTGGAGACGAGCCGACTTCCGACTTTCCGTAAGCCTCACGTCCTCCAGTTTTTTCTTCACTTCTATCGCCTGGAACAAATCAAACGAAATTATGAGGCTTCTTTTCCACGATGACACAAACAGCATAACAGTTGAGGAAAAGAGCAGATAATACCGACAGTTAATACACAATAAATGACAACATGTGATCAAACGAACAACCTAAATCAAAGCCATGACTCATCTCAATCATGTGACAGGGAAAATTTCTTGGCAACACTGAAAATCGGACAGCTCCCGAAGATAACTTGACTTAACAACAAAGACAAGGAATATTTTTAACGAAAGTGGGTAACCGCAATGGACAAAGGAAGATAAGAAAAAGTGGGACACAAGCCTGGGAACGACTTACGAAAAGCAGATAAATCGCTGTAGATAGGTTAATAAAAGACGGTGACCAATTTGTGACAGTTCGTGTGAAAGAGGCGGCTCAAATCACTCTGACCAGACCGCAGGCCTAACTACAGGTCGGTAATCAGGATCTCACTCGGTCGATATACGCGTCAAGATAACAAAAATGCGATAACGAGACAGTGCACATTGGAGACACACGGCACTCGAAGCGAGGTAGAACACCGACGCAATGTTTTCAAAAATATCAATGTCTTTATTTTCGTCTTCAATGATAATCCCTGTAGATGTAAGAATAATAAAGCGCAAAAAGGATCAGATCCTTTATAGGTTCTATTATCGACAAATCAAAAACATACGATTTTATATCCGTTTTATATTTTGGTGTTTCGCAATGATTGTCAATGTTGCTTGAAAATTCAACGGATGATTCAATATACACTCGCGCACGTCGATTATCTCAATAATCACAGAAAGATTGTAAATAGGAGTCCCCAACCTAGATATCACGTTACAGTTACAGATTCAATAGGACAATTAAGTCAGTCTAGACTTTTTCACTACCCATCAAGATTGGGAAGGCATGGAAAGAACTTTTAGACAATTTTAGGAGGAAACTGTCCAAAAAATCCTGTTGTCAGCTTGGCTGGAGTGGAGGTCAAATCCGTGATATGATTGAAGGAACTATCGGCGTACAAAAATACGGCGAGAACTTTGAAAAAAGAGAGCGATGTTGATTTGCTGAGAGGGAATTCAATTTCACAAATTCAAAATTGAGATCAGACAACAATGGCAAGATAGAACCAATCAAGATAATACTCTGCTGTAGATTGACCAGTCATTGGATCTTGCTCACTGAATGCCAATTGCACATTCAGAAATGAAGGATACATACGAGGGGAGTGTAAAAATGTACATAGGGGGCCAACAAATTGTGAACAGTGTTCGAGATACAGTAGCACATGGAAGAGAAAATGTGCCCAGCCACCAGATCATAATGCATCAAAACTTCAAGTGCTCAAAACTCGACATTTTTCGAGGATATGAGGAAGCGGAAGGGTTAGTTCGGTTAGCCAATTCAAAGAAGAGTAGGACAAAAGATCTACTGCAAGATCAGTGTAGATACATAGATACTCATACGAGGTGTTGACAGAAACGAAGGCCAAGCGGAAGCATGGTAATCAATCAAGGATGGTCTATGTCCACTGGGAAATGTGCAGGACTTCCTAACATATGTTATAGTTGCCGATTCAATACGACAATGAAGTTTAGTATATTTGGAGTATCTACCTATTTTCACTCCTGACTGGTGTTTCATGTAGATACGATACATAGATTGACATTAAAAATTGGGGGATAAGTGAGTGTGGCGTGTCCCAGACCCATTCGAATCGATTCAGGGTTCAAATTTAGTGGAAATGATACCCACTCGCACGAATCCGAAAAAATCTGGATGTATCCATTTTGACAAACTACCCATGTAGAGGGCCGCTCGTTCCAGGCCCATTTCATATTCACGCCCAAAATTTAGTGGAATAATCTCGCCTTGACGTAATCCGAAATGCTTTTTCAAAACACATTTGACTAGAGCCCAGATAACGGGTTTCTTGCTTAAATTTCAGATTTTTAGAAAAATTTCTTCTACCAAAGTCGGCGTGGATGGCGGACGGACATTTTGTTAATTTATATCTAGATACCTTGAAACGCCCAGAAACCAATTTCGGCCTGAATCGGAGAGGTTGACCTTTTGCATGAAAACATTGGTTGATTATTCAAGGAATATCCTACCAAAATAGGGGACGAGATTGAACGGCTGTGAATAAATTATCGACTCAGAGTGAGAGTGATACTCTAATTGATTAATACGTTCGTGTAATGGTAGGCAAACATTGTTGTCGGACAGTACGACATGTAACACATTGGATGGACAAAATCCTATTCTCAATAGATTCTATCGATAGATCTGAAACTCGACGTTCTTTGAATCGCTGCAACACCACTGCAAATGCAGACACATTAGATAATTCCAGACAAGGAAAAGGGCGTTAATAATTCGCTCAAAAGGGGTAGTTGGAAAAATATTGAGTCGATCTAAACGGTCACGTGAATACATACGTAATAGGCGGGACGATGGATACATAACCGCAGCCCTCATTGTGTTAGCACAACAGAAAGCGAAATGCCAAGCTATGCACGACTGGGCATGCAGGACAAATTTTATGCGTTCTCTCCGGCCAGAAAAAAAAAAAAAAAAAAAAAAATCAGTTGAAACAAAACACTGACGCAACGCTCTACACCTAATAATTACACTGCAATAGCCGTAACTATCGAATGCGAATATGAGCTGGCGAGCGTGGCAACGGGGAAGTTCTCAAGGCGAGCTGGAGATAGTTCTGGGAAGTAGTGCGATTTTTTGTGACAACTCAGGCGAGCAAAGAGAATGAAAACGACTCACCCGGCGATAATAGGCCAAATTAGCTATAATAGGACATCACGCTTGGTTACGTTCGCTGCTCAGCTATTTGAGAGTGACCAAGTGGACTGGGCACTCGCTGGGTCGAGTAGAGATATTTCATTTGATCAATTTCACCTAGTTTTCATAAGGGATTTTTCAAATATCTTTTATCGGGGGAGAGGGGGGCCATTGTGGGGTGCGGATGGACGTTGGGATTGTCCTAAATGAAGACCATGTGCATCACAAATAGCTATCTCAGGGAGAACACGTTGACCTTCTGGATCGATAATAACAATAATGAACAGATAGAGAACGTTTCAATCCGACAAGATTTCGAGATAGCAATAATTTACGTCACCCTCACAACTACAGCTGTAACGGTCTTTAATAATACTAACAATTTGAAGAATAAAATTTTTTCCAATAGCGCGAATAGTAAAAACACCACTTTAATGAGATGTCCCTAATCCTAAATTACGAAAAAACTAAATTCATACCGTTCTCACTAAAAAGAAATGGTGTCCCTAGCTTAGGCCATATTCGGTGTCATAAACCTGATTGTCCCTGTCCAAAGATCTGGCAGGTATCGCAGATTTGGGTGTCATTATGGATGAATGTCTGACGTGGGTACCCCACAAAGACTGTAGAGCACCTCAGGAAACTAATCCACATCGTCTTGGAAGTAAGGAATTTCTTGGATAGACCTACTGCACGGATCCTGTATTTCGGATTAATACAGTCCGTCATCCAATATGGTGAAGCTGTCTGGGGTTCTGCATATGAATCGCATTTGGCACGGGTTTACGTCACCCAAAAATTACTGATTAAAATCCTATTGAAAGAATGTCGTTTTCCTCTGTCGAACTTTTCAAAACGTTTCACGTAATACCGCTTCAAGCCATAATAAATAGAACATCTCTCATTCTCATTTACAAATACTACGTATCCGGGAAAGCACCTTCAGGAGATCTACGATGGGGCAGCTCTCACTGATGTACAGTGGTGTTACCCTATTCAATCATAAGCAAGTCTTGGGTCTTCCTGAATTGTTTATCCTTTTCTTCCTCTGTCAGTGAGTCAGTGGGTGTATTATTATGTTTATCCTAGTCCGTATATTATTATTATGTTTATCCTAGTCCGTACATTCCGTATATTATTATGTTTATCCTAGTCCGTACATTCCGTATATTATTATGTTTATCCTAGTCCGTACATTCCGTATATTATTATGTTTATCCTAGTCCGTACATTCCGTATATTATTATGTTTATCCTAGTCTGTACATTCCGTATATTATTATGTTTATCCTAGTCCGTATATTATTATGTTTATCCTAGTCCGTACATTCCGTATATTATTATGTTTATCCTAGTCCGTACATTCCGCAATGTTGGCGGTCTTTCTTTAAGGTGATTAGTGTGGCACATTTATAAATTATTATAGGTAGGTTATTGAGTATTATTGATTACTAGAATATTTGTTCGGTGTCGCCTCGCTGTTGGTGGCAGCACCAACTCCTCTCCCTAGCACAAGTTCAACTCAAAAGAGAGAGTTCGCTTTTTTTTCTTTTTTTTTTTCCTTCTGAAAGCACTTTAGTTGCAATGTAGTAATCATTGTAAAAAATTCAAGCGAAATAAATTAATTTAAAAAAAAATTGTAAAAAAATACTACTTACAAGTACTACAGCATCAGCATCAGTATTTATTATTATTATTATTATTATTATTTTTTAATATATATCATCTTTGTCTTTTCTTTCTTTTTAGTGATCCCTGTATCTTTTTTTTTCTTTTTCAATTTGAATTTGGTTGTAGTAGGTTCTATAGTTGGACTGGCGAGATAGGCACAGCAGCCAGCACAGCTTCTCATCCCCTACCGCGGGCTTGTAGCCCACATTGCTGTTGCTTGTTTTTGCTTTAAATAATTTGGAAATAAATAAAAATGAAAAAAATGATAATTTTGTAAGCTTTGACATCTATCACCTTCAGAATTATTTTCTGCAATGTTACCAGTGTTCGTAAGGGAAATTAACACGCACCAACTCTGAGAGACTGGACTAGTAAGCGACCAGACGAGCTGTAGATCATACCAACTCATCGTAGTATTCCTATTCGTATGGAACCCTTCTTCGGTCTTCAGGGCAGTATTTCTTCCGAACGACCTTCGACGAATAGGACGATTACGTCACGGATTAAAATACTTGGCGAGGGCCGGAACAACGATGACCGGGAGGAAGGGGTGTAGGCAGAATCCCACTTGCATCGCCAATACCCCCCCCCCCCCCTTCCATCACTGGTTCGCCTACTCCCTAAGCGTTAAACATGGGAGAAGGCTAGTGATTTGGGGCGTAGTCGCGCACACGTGCCGTATTTATTGTCGTGGAAGATACTTGTTTCATCCGTTTTCCTTTCTTCCCCCTTCGTATTCCCCCCGCTCCTCTCTTCCGGTACCCTCGACTCGCGAGTTTGTTTGTTGGCCTTCTGATCTTCTCAATTTTGTTTCTCTCTTCTCTGATAATACGAAGAGTTCATTGGAAACCCTCCGTCTCAGTTCTTATTATACGTACCCTCGGCGAGTATTCCCCATCGATGTTCTTTTTTCTTTTCCGAGATAACATCAATTCTCCCTGTCCGAGTCAACATTGGCTTCAACCGATCATCCGATCCTCAAACAACGACGAGAAAGGGCTTTGTTTTCTCTGTTCTGTAAATTTTCTGTAGTTACGAGTAGATCAAAGCGGTGACATTCCATCATTTTCACCCTGATACGCAAAATATTGGACATGACGGGAAACGTCATTCAGCTCGACAACCCGAAAACGAAACAAATTTGTTTTACATCTGCTGACGTTTGTAATCCAGTAATCCTGACCACGAAACTTACCGTGTATTCAAGCATGACGTGGACCCGTGTTGGATAATGTGGTTTAAAGGGGATTGTTTCTTACTAGTCAAACTATCCAGTCACAATTTGAAGATCGACAGAACGAGCATTGAAACAGTTCAGAGTCAATTTTTCCGAAGAACGTATTCAGCAAGCGTTCTTAAATCTGCAGTCAAAACGACAATACTGAGAATAGCTGTCAACTTAAAACAGTTTGTGTTGAGCGGTTCTTTTTTGGAGTTGAGTGCACATGATACAAAAAACGTCGTGCCATAACAACTATTCAAGTTGGAAAAACGGAAAAATACCGACAAAATAGGGACGGCCAACTGTCGACGAGCGGGGTGCCTATTACGTTGTAATGAATTCCCGGTAGCACACGTGCCGGAGGTTTAATGAAGGTTACCGCGGGTCTTCAAGGACGTGGCTGACAACTCGATCGTTGGCAGGTTAGAATGCAGCTGAATCTCCACTTGAATCACCGCCAGGGACGAAAACGGTCTCGTGAAATCCGAACGTAACAATTATCAAGCAGTGGTCGAACAGATGGCAACTATAGACGACGTGAGGTCAATTTGAAGGATAAACGAGCTTCAATATTCATTTGCCAGGGATCCATTTTCAAGATTTTTTTTTTTTTTTTTTGCGGGGTTGTAGAAAGGTAGATGCATAGTTTTATGCTACAGGGACCGTTGTCCGCCACATTTTTGAGGCGTATCGGCGGTTGGAAGTTCGAATTTCCGAGGTCAGCAAGTCAAAAGGGCATCGATGCACTGCGTATTTGTCACATACTTTCCTCGGATTGCTCCTTCTCTTTCCGGTACCTCCTCTTCATCCCCAATCTTATTTCCAGTTCGATCGGCTTTTGCTTACAGAAGGATCAATAGGAAGTGAATTCTTGCATCTTTTGTGAATGTCGCCTTGAAATGGACGCTATTGAGAAATCCACTTTTTGCATATATTAAAAAAATATAAGTAGGAATGAACGATACTGATCGATATCAAGATGGTATCGATACTTTTCTTCAAATACCGACCAATTTGGTATCGATACTCTGCTTTCAATACCGATACTGGTATCGGTAAAAATAATCAGGATCGAAAAAAGTATCGAACAATAACAGCACCTCAAATTTTGGTTAAAAATTACCAATTAAGAATCAATAAGGCCCTCTACTAAAGGTCCCAAGGACCATAGACTAAGGTATAGACTTGAAGGGCCAGAAGCTTTGGAGAGAGATCCCTCTTCCCTGCTTTGGCTTAAGGGGTTGTCTTGTGAAGAAGAAGCATGAAATAAGTATTCCATGCTCCCTAACGAGACGCGGAGCGCCAAGTTTTGATTCGATACCGATATTGGTTGGTATCGATACTTTAGATTCGATACTTGCTCAGTATCGATACCATTCTTTTGATACCGATACTAGTACTCATATCGATCCTTTCCCGGTATCGATCATCCCTAAATATAAGAAATTTATTTCTGGAACAACTGCACCTTTTCAATATTCACCGATTCATTTCCTTGGAAGAAAGTAGGGCGCGGAGAAAACCCCATGTTTGACCCTTCACGTGATCATTCCAGGCACGTGAAAAAATGGACAGAAGCCGACAGAATGTCGAGATGCGAACATCCCATTAACGGACGCCAGAGTGACCTGATAACTCTTGACAACGCTCGATGCGATATCCACAAAAGGGCTCGACAAGACGCGTGAAATGGGATGGGGAGTTTAGAGCCGTTCGGAGATTTAGAGCCCCAACAAGTTCTACACTCTGCTATTCACAATGCGTGGTGATATTTCACGTTTTGACGAGATATTTCAAGTTTCAATGGGCGTTAGTATAAGGCAATAGTACGTTGAATGAACTTTGAAATGCTCTAAAATCTGATGTCTGGTAAGTACGGCTTTATTTGGGCGCAACTCGCACGTTATCTTATTGTTTCTAACTCATATTTTACCCAAACCGAACCAATCGCCGCACACGGAGATCTGCACATGTGCACTTTTTTGTTTAAACATTAAAAAAAAAAAAAAAATTGTTTGATCACTTATTTCCTTTTATCAGGTACCCATCAACTCCCGACCTCAAAGATGCTCTTTGCCACACGCTCGAGATCCACCCAAATTGAAAACTGAAATTGTTGTTCGGCTTGGAGATGTTCTTCATATTTTCTCGCCCTTCGGCAAATATGAGAGTCATCACATGCGCGGATCTAGAAATTTTTTTCGGAGGGGGTCACAGGGTAAAATCAAAAGCTTAAAAAAAATAAAATAAATAACCAAACAAACAAAATGAACAAAATTTTCTCACTTTTTCAATCTCTTAACAATTAAGTCTTTTCAATTGCTCTAGTCAATTTCTTCATTTTGTTAGATTTTTGGTTTGAAAAAATTTAGTTCATCTCAAAATTCTACCTGGTTTGGGGGGGTCATGACCCCCGTGACCCTCCCCCCGCTTGAATCCGCGCCTGAGTCATCATCAGTTCAAAAAGAAAATCCTTTCTTCAGTCACATCTTTATTCAAATTTCCTTCTGTGTCGGAAGGTATCTTGAACTTCGATCACATCTCTATTATTACTACATTCCTCTTCTTCTTCTTCTTCCAACTGTTCCAGAATATTCTGCAAACCCTCTGGGTTGGAATATTTCATTTTACTGACCATCAGGCAAACTCTGAAACACCAGGCAAGAATGAACAACGAAAAACTTGAACAACAGCGGAAGCCCTGCTCGTTAAGATCCTTAGAAGCATCAACGACGCACAATACATAATCGCCAGGGTCGTGTGGATCTTGACATTTCCTTCGCTGCTGGATCGACATGTTAGTGAACGTTTTCATCTCGCAGCTGCGGTTATAAAACGGCCGCGGCGAACTCCATCTGACATTTATGGAGCTGTAGAGTCATCGCGTACCGTGGTCGACAAACTGTCATCTTTCTAATAGCGCAATAGGTGATACCAATACATCTGCTTGCAAGGGAGAGGAAAAGGATGTACGAGCGAAGGGAAGAGGAGCCACGGCCTCAATTAGCCAAACAAGAGCGGGAACACACACTCGACTCCTGGCAGGAAATCTGGGAGACAGAAACAAGAGGAAGATGGACGGCTCGACTGGTGCCCAATATACGTCCCTGGCTAGAGAGGAAACACGGTGAAGTTAACTATCATATAACGCAGTTCCTCTCGGGTCACGGGATGTTCTATCAGTATCTCCATAGGATGCGCATTGTGGAATCTCCAGGATGCCTACATTGCACCAATGAAGAGGACAGCGCTCAACACACATTCTTCGAATGCGAGAGGTGGGAGAGAGAGCGATGGCAAATTGCAAGGGAGCTAGAAATGACCAGCCCTCCCACCCCCGAGGATATGATGACCAGGATGCTCGAAAGCCAGTCAAAGTGGAATGCCGTGGCAGGGTACATCCGGAACATCCTGGAAGGCAAGCTCGCCGAGGAAAGGGCCCGGCAACGGGAACTGCAGGCAAACGGGACCAGCTAGCAGGCAGAAATCGGATGTCGACGGACGAGGAGGAAGAAGAAGAGACCTCCGAATCTTAGGAAGAAATGAATACTTACACATAATTTTAGTATAATTGGAGTACCTACTGTAATTCGAGGTTGTTATTATTATAACCATATAGATGTATATATATGTACCTATAGGATGTCGATTGGCATAGGCTTATAAATTACTTGTCAATGAGTATAAATAAAGAACGAGACTTGAGGATGAAAAGTCAAGAGAGAAGAGGCAAATAGCCGAAGAGGGAGAATGGCCCACCCGAAGTAATGTGTTAAACAATCCCGGGTGGGCCATTGCCCTAGAAGTATCACAGGGACCACTTGGAGTCGTCCTCCTCCTACGCCCTTGATAAAAAAAAAAAAAAAAAAAAAAAAAAAAAAAAATAGCGCAACGTGAATAAAATGAAATCGGATTCTCATGAATATTTTGCCGGCTAAGACTGAGTTGATACGTACGAGTGATTAGGTCAGCTCATCGTGTATTTAGTTTAGGACGACTTGCAGGGTGCTCTGAACAGAGGGCGATATGTCAGCTTTGTCGGAGAATGGGGGCCCTTGTGTGGGCCGTGTAATCGAGGACACGAGTGAACCTACGACGCTGTGGAAATCCGCAGATTTTGCAACTCGAGTGAATTTGAGCGGGGCCGAGAGGATGAGCCGCTTTTTAAAAAAGGCCTCCAACCACACGGGCTGTTGGCCAACAGGGTTAAAGTCGTGTGAAAGGGAAACCGATTCAACCACGTCAAGGTGGAGGGAAGCCAGAGGGGTGTTGTGCTGTTGTCAGCTTTCACTTCTCGGGCCTTCTCTCGAAAAGGGGTTTTATAAGTTTCGAAGGCCTCGGCGGCCACTTCCGCTTGTGCCGTGGAAGACGCCATTGCCGCCTGGAATTTTTCAAGAGCCCTTGAATACCGCTCATCCCCCTTTCGCCCTAATGAGATGTAATGCCAATGAGACTGTCTCCCTTGTTCTGCCCGTTTCTGTGTCAGGATTATGCGGATTTTTAATGACGTTGTAAACACTGTGTCGAAATTCTGCGTTCACTCTGAAGACGCTTTGAAACGGGATGAGGTAATTAGGATGTGACGGCCTGAGCTGGATGTTTTAAATTTATTGCTGGGCACTTCTTGCGTGAGCGCCTTCACCGCGTCCTCCATTGCAAACCTGTTCAGAATGTGGCGACAGGAACTCACTCGCTTTAGGAGTGAAGAGGGTCGGACTAAACCGCCAATACCAAATTCGTTGACATCCGTCTTTTCAATAATTATGTGCAATAAAAAAAATTGTAAAATATTGTAATTTGCTAATTGAGGATGTTAATTCCAAAAGATACTAAATCCATTCTGACAAGTTTTGAGAAAAACGAGGAAAACTGAACACCTACTTAACTGGTCTAAATTTTTTTGCCAAATGTTTGTAAACTATCTTCAAATTTGTTTTAAAAAAATTTAGAAATTAAGAACTGCAGAGAATAATTTTGACAGCAATTTGAAAATTGAAATGAACAGGATGTAGCAGCCCCAAGGGCCTGGATGTAGTACCTTTTGAAATGAAAATAAGATTTTACTCCCCATTTTAATGAGGATAGAGTGATTTTATCTTGAAAATGGGTTCATTTTTGCATAAAACTCGCCCCCAAAACCCTCAGGAAAGTCTCATCTCGATTTCGAAAAAATGGCGTTTAGTACCTTTTAGAATTAAGCTCCAAAATAATTTTTGGAAAATTTCATAAATAGTATTAGTTCACTGCTGATATGAGCTTTTGAGCCAACAAACGACTCGAAAGTTGAATTTAGGTGCAGATCAGTTCCCCGTGAACTCGGGGTGACGCAGATTCGTGCATCAAACACCCCTGCATCTTCTCCCCAGCGTCCTCGCCGCGTGACCTTCACCATTCACCTCACGTTGCTCAACTCCATCAGCGGAAAAACTCTCAACTTTCGGCCTCGTCGATCGACAATTTGACACCGTGACGTCACAAAAGCGACGGAGGAAAACGCATTTCCCTGGCGGCGGCGCTACACGGGGAAAACGCCGCACGGGATGCGTCATCAGTTCGCGGCTAATCTGAACTTGTGACGTCACATTCTTCCGTCACGTACTAGCGGAACCATGGTGACGTGACGTGCGTGATGACGATAACCGTTACTCTTGCCACACCAGCTCCAATTCCGAATAAGCCAAAGGTCCCAAACAAAATTGCATTTGGCTACCCCCAATTAGTTAGCTCAACAACAAAAATTCAGGTTGTCTTGTAACTTATCGCATCCAACATCAAATCAAATCAAATCAAATATTCATTTATTGGCAACAACATAAATTTTACTACAAACCAAAAGGGAACAAAAAAGATAAAATTATATAAATTTGAAAATTTAACATAACTCAAATAAATACCGTTGCCCACCGAAGAATAAGTTTAAAAAAACTTGTGCTCTTCAGCGGAGTTCAGGAAATCAGAAACAATGCAAAGCATGAAATGGTGAAGTAAGTGCCAATATGGAAGAATAAACAATAACTATTATAAAAAATTATAAAATAGAGAATATAAAAAGAAAAAGAAAGGAAAAATCATCCTGAAAGCCAGTGAGCTATAAGTTAGAGCTCAATTTTTTCACGCCAACAACACAACATTCGCCATTTTTAACGCACAAAAACTGATCACCACATCCCTCGAATTTTGGACCTTCCAGTAAACTCAATTTCTTCTCAAGTTACTCGGCGAATCTACGAAAATGCTTCTCTTCTCATACCTCTGACAAATAAGTTAAAGGTTCTTAGAAACGCCTTTGGCGGTTTTTTAAGTTTTTCTCTGTCTCTCTCTCTCTTACTCCCCTCGTATTCCCATTAAAGTACGAGAACCTACCGTCGTCTGAAGAGGTAGAAAATAAGTTTCTAATTGCGTACAGTCCACCCCTTTTTATTCTTTCCTCAAGTGAAGCCGTAGTAACCAGCTTTGAGGACACTGTTTTGTCTCGTAAATTCTACTCGAAGTGGTGAGAAAAATTGTAATGCTCAATCTTATTTAGGCGATATTTATATTTACATACATTTGAACGGTTTCATATGAGTGCCTGTAAAGTTGACATTGTTTATTGGCAACATTCCCTTCCCTCAAATTGTGTTTTTCTCATTATAAAATGAGGAGCTCCGAAGTGTATGAATTTAATTAAAAGTGTTCTCTTCAGCCTTCTTAGCTTTAGCGAGGGGAGAAAAAACCCCGTTGTATCTGAGGAGTGAAAGATTTCTTCTCATGTTTAAAGGGGAGAGATGAGAAGTAGTGATGAATATTCCACGGGTTGTCTGTCAACAATAGACCTCCTGTCCATTGTCAAAATTTAGGTCCTTCCCGCTGCTCCGGAATTAAAAATCTCCCCACCTAGCGAAAAGGTCCCTCTTTCATCCTCTGATGGCTCTTCGTGGAGAAACCTTCAAAATGTTTGCCCTCACCTCTCGGTGTTTGAGTTTATTTTCGCTTTTTTCTTCTCTAGCGAGGTGAATTTTTGATTGGAGGCATTCACCCCCTCAAAACAAGTTCATGTAAAAAAAAAAAAAATAAAAAAAAAATAAAAAATAACTCTTTTGGTTGGTTATTCCTTGAATAATCAACCTATGTTTTCATGATAATGGTCAACCTCTCCAAATTTTGGACGCTGAATCCAATAAAATGGGTCTCAGAACGATTGGCACCCACCGGAAGAAGTTATGGGTCAAAATGGGTATGTATCCACCCATTTTGTATGTGTCAAGATTTCTGGTGCCTAGGCGTGTGGGGTATCATATTCCATTAAATTTTGGACCCTGAATCGATTGGAATGGGTCTGGGACCCACCACACCCACTGTTTCCCCCATTCGAGGAATAACCAATCCGTGTGAATGAATTTGCAGCGTTTTTTCTTTAATAATAAATTTTTTTAAACGATTTTTTATTGTAATTGGGCTTGTACCCGTTATTGTCATAAATAAATAAATAATGGAGAAATGACATTTCTTGGCAAATTGGCATTTCTTTCAGTCGCGAATTTTCGAATGACCCTCATATTCATGTAAAAAGAGCCACTTCCTTGACCCGAACAGCGGTTCGTCGCCGCCTAAAGTGTGACGATAAACAAGTGAAAGCTACCGACCTAGATGATGTGAGTGTCACAAGCCTCCTTCACCTTCTACCTTGTCAGTGTGCCCCAATTCCGACAACCTCAACCGATATTTGTTGGCCTCTTACCTCCTAAACCTCCTTCGTCGAGTGATTGAACGTTGTCGATAGCTTCAAATTAATTTCATTTCATCGTTCGTACAATTCGTCGGCTTCATAAAGAAGTTTCTCAATTCAAAATCCCTTCGTAAAAGTTCAAGGACGTTTCAACGGGTTAAAAAACAAAAATTTCACCGATAAAAACGACCTTGCGATTGGCGGCCTACATTCGGGGCGCTATTCAATAAAAGCTGAATCATATGCCCGCTATAGTTTGTGTCCGATGTTCGCAAAACATCGATGTTTTCCGCTCGATATTCGATGTTGAACATCTATCGTGAGAAGGGTCGATAACATCAGCTATCGATGTGATCGATGTTGCCTCCCCCAACATCGATGTTACCTCACCTACATAGAGAATAGATGATGCGCACCAGATTTATTATGAATTGTTCGGCGCCAGGCCTCCCTATAAGATCGAAATACGCCAAGGAACAGCCAGTTCATATTACCCGCCGTTTGGGTCGGCCGGAGTAGGACCATTTTGCTCGCGCTAGATGACCCGACATCAAACCTGACATCAGCCGTCAAGGAAACCTCTCAATTTCTACTGTGCTTCTGTTCTTCAACGTGTTCATAAAATCTGTATCCATTTACATCCATTCGATCAGTCATTAAAAGTTCAATTAACTGTTAAGAGTTCTTCAGTTCCAACCCACGGTCCCACATGAATAAATAATATTCATGAAAACAAAAAAGGCCTTGCTTCTTCAACCCTCCCTCAGCCTAATCATGGCAAACCCTCTCTCTCGTCTATCGATTCTTACTATCGAGGCCTTGTACTTGGAAAAACCACCTGTAACCTCCTTCCTCAATTTCGTGTGCCATGTTGTGTTTGACCTGATTCTCATGTAGCTGAAAGCTGATGTAGTAGGTACTGATTGAAGGACAAAAAGTAAGATTTTGAAAACTTATTCACGGATAAACTACCAACTAATTAAGTAACCTGCAGTCTTGTTCCTTCATCTAGTTAATTTTATTAAACTTCATTGTAAATAGCGCTGTTAATGAATTTCAATTATTTTTTAAACTGAATATGTCCAAAAATAGTAAATTATATCAAACATCGATGTTTCGGGCTTTCAACCATTGACATCGAAAAACATCGATGGTTGAATTGGATATGTTTCACGACATTGATGTCATGCTACCGATGTTGTTGCCAAAAGGGCAAAGGTGCATTGAAAGAAAACTTCCAAAACGCTCTCTGTCAAGCAAAGTAGGGAAGCACAGAGAACCAGGGAAAAGCAGAAAGGTATTGAAACACATCTTCCAAAATGCGCTCTGCTGGGCTGAGTGCGAAAGTACGGAAAATGATAAAAGCGAGAAACTCCACTTTCGAATTTTCTGAGGATTCTTCTATTTTGAGAAGGGAGGTTCAGCTACCTGGGGTGACCCCTTTTCTCAACTGTATGGACGAAGTGGGGTATAACCCCAGCCAAGTGAAAAATAACATTCAGTATAGGGAAATTTCATTCTTCATGCTTACAAATTTTCAACTGAGGACCGATTAGATCCCAGCATCTACACCATGTGGTAAATTTACGCTGATTTACCAAATTCCATTTACTTTACTTTACTGCCTAGGTATCTTATCGTATTCAGCGTAATTATTTGGAGTTACCTGTTTCATCCGTTTCATTGACTATAAGACAATATTTATAGTCTTTCGGGACCTTTAGGTCCAGCAGAGCACCAACCTCCCCTTTTTCTCTGCCCCAATCCTCTCTGTTTGGTTGCTTTCACAGTACTGACCTGACTCTCGTAGTGCGAGCCCTTTTTATCATTTTCCGTACTTTCGCACTCAGCCCAGCAGAGCGCATTTTGGAAGATGTGTTTCAATACCTTTCTGCTTTTCCCTGGTTCTCTGTGCTTCCCTACTTTGCTCGACAGAGAGCGTTTCGGAAGTTTTCTTTCAATACACCTTTGCCCTTTTGGCAACAGATGTTTGAAAATAGGTAGAATTTGATTCCCCGGTTTCCTAACAAAAATACCGGCTAACAAAACAAAATCCACCGACGTAATAAGAAGAAACGTGTTTTCACTGAGGTTCTACTACCCATTTGAGTGTACATGACCGATAGTGAAAGGTTCCTTCGCAACCCCCCACTCCAGCATTGGGCCCCATTGGGTCTTCAGGTAAAAAATTGTGTTGAAATCCATTCGAATCTCGAACACCCAGTAAACTTCTGGAATAGCCAATAACGAGGGTATGAGCAGATGAATTTATATTTATATCTGAATCAAGGTACATATATGCAATATGACAGTTTCCAGCCCAACACGACTAGTCCTCATTTTATTGTACCATTCTTATAGAATTCGTATCGACGAAAACAATTTTTCTTTCTCCTGACTTTTCTCAAGTTTCAAGGAATGTCGATTCTTAGTAACATATCGAAGAAAATGAGTATATTGAACGTGAAACCCCAAAAAAGTGGTTTCTTCCTCTTCCGCTCGATATTGATTTTGTAGTAAATTGCTCGTAAAAAGTTATCTGTTTGAGTATAGGGCCGAACTGTTGGACCCAGTTAACACAGTGCTGCTAAAAAAGAGCAAGATGGATGTTTTTGCGATCTTCAGTTTGTGGTCTTTGGTGGAATGTAGTCGTAAAAATCCTTGCGGTATGTTTTGTGGTTCGTCCTGATTCCTTATTCGGGAAGGGGGTTGGATGCCTTTAACCTCCCCACTTGGCGTCGATCGGGACAGAATTCACGAGCCGACTTTCCCCTTCTGGAAGGGGTTTGCGGCACAAGGACTCGAGCCGTCCCAGATACCCAATGCACTTGGCCAACCTCGAGCTGTTGCGACAGCCTCGAGATTTCTAGGCGTTGAATTGAAGTCGATTTGAGGGTTTGGGGCCACTCTGAGATGTTTTTCGAGATCTGACACGACAGGAACGGACAGGAGACGATTTACAATCTGCTCCAAAAACCAGTCACATTTCTCACCTCGACTTGGCCTATTATTAATAGATGACCAAAGTACCTACGTCTTTCAAGGCTTTATTTACCCAATCAGATGATATTTTCGCAGATGGTTCATTCCAAATTCCTCCAAATATGCTCAGGTATTCTCCGAACAACACATCACCCAGTTAAGAATGAGAATTTTTTAGATTTAGTCACCAGAAACGACCATTATAGATTCATAGAAACCTCGATTCGGCTGGCGAATCAAGGAAATTTGGCCTTTTAAGATGAAATATCTACGAAAGATGCGTTTTTAAGGTGCAGCGGACTCTTGGAAGTGCCGCATATCAACATCCTCGAATCCTACCTTGTCAACTCCATCCAAAAGACCTGTGTTGGCCAATGCATTCAGTATTATTTAAAAATTAATTATAGTACAGTTTTTCATTCTGTGGGCTCCTGAAGGACATGAACCCGCTCAACTATTTGAAAAATTACTAATAACCAATAATAATTACTATTAATTGGTACTTATTTGGTCCAACCGAAATGAAATTATCAACTTGAAGACCTTGGAACATGATTTTCATACAAACGAAATAATGTTGAAAATGTAATAATTTTTCAATTGTACAGATGCTTAAATGCTTTTTTTTTAAATCTTGTTCATTTTTACTTAAATTTACAGCGTACAAAAGAGCAACCGCTTGCGTTTTCAATAGCATGAGTATTGCGAAGAGCCAAAGTGCTGAACTATGTTCTTGATATATTTCGCAATATCCTGGGAGAACAAAAAATTCCTAAATTGAGGCCAAGTCAGTACGACCGTGTGTGGGTCTCCAGTAAGCGCTCAAGTGAAAGGTCGTCAAAAAGGAAGGTTGAAGGGGGGTTGAAACGCGGCGGTCCCGCTTTCGTTGCCCGACGTCGACGTAACGTGGGTCCAGGTGATAAGGAGGAGAGGGCATCCGAAAAACGAGGCCACCTCCGACGTCCTTGTAAGTCCTTGGGAAACGAGCGTGCAACGAGGCCTCCGCAGGGGCGGAGAGGTGCGGAGACCCCTTTGGTGCTATTGGTGCGGGGGTGTGGAGTAACCGGGGGAGCTCCGAAGTTGCCCGCAGGTGAAAGCCACCGCTCCCTCCGTCCGCCTCGCCTCACTTTTGCGGACCCGCAGTCGGAGGATTGCGCAGGCGGATATGCCCTTCGATATGCGCAAACCGAAAGTGCATCAGCGGATCGGGCCTTCTGGTCATGAAACCTAGGCGCCATTTCGTCATTTTCACATATATCTCGTATAAGTAGACACTATACACAATAACTGCGTCTGATGGCTGACCACTGATGTGATAGAAATTATTAAACTTTGGTGTCTTTGACACCAGCTGAAAATTATAATTTCAAACTAAAAATAAAAAAATATAAAAAAACTATTTTATTATTTTTATTTTTATTTTTATTTTTTCTTTATTTTATTTTTTTAAGTTGAGGAAACCTCACCCTCCCAAAGGCCCAACCTGGTTCTATTGGTGATTTTTGAAAACTACCTAATGCCCGTAACGTAACACCAAAACGAATTTCAGCTCTGAGTTTCCCGCATGGGTTCTGGTGGAGAAAAATACTCCAACATGTTTTTTTAAAAACCATTTTCAAAATACATATATTACACCAATAACCTACCACCGTTCGAAACGATCAAAAATTGAAAGGCAGACACAACTAAGGTATTTCGGAGAACATACATACTCGTAAAAGGCCTTTTTTGGCCCAGACAGCAGCCCGAGCCACAGAGGTTATCTCAAGTGAGAAGTTCCGATGTCGACACTAGAATCTGTTGGAAATCGCGACCTGAATTTCTTAACCTACTCCGATGATTACCGGTAATAGCGTGTAAAGGGAAAACGAGAATAAATGCTTAGACCGCGCAGTGAACAGTAGAAAAAAACCTAAACCTCTGCGATACTCGAATTCACTGTGAATGTGCACTTTGCTACTAAATGTGGTCATAGTTAATAATAAAAACACATCGAACTGGTCTATGATTTATACATTTGGATTTTGAATTTGTTCGTTGGAATCGAACCGTTAATTTGAATGGATTTCGTGACCGTTCGATCAAACGAGAGTGAAAGGGCAAAGCCGAGAGAAATCTGACGCAACCGAGTCTAGTTGGATAAAGGAGGTTGGCTATAAAGCAGTTGAAATTAAGTTATGCACGAGATGTGACTCAAGGACCAATTTATCAACGGAAATCCATGTATTGGCGTTTGAAGATGATTTAAAAAAATTAAACCACGAAGGAGATTTTGGGGCTGTTCTAAGTCGGGGAAATAATTTGTTCGAAAGTGTGGATGAATCTTCTTATTGGGTGAATCGCCTCAGGAAGATCGCATCTGAAAATGAGCCAATGAATGCCGTAAGCCTCTTACCCGACCTCACAACCCTTTCTGGGCACCAAAACGAGGTATATTGTGGACCATTCGCGAAAGAAATGACCGAGAGTCATCGAGAATGACTTCATATTCCGTCGCGATCTCTTTTTCGGTGACGGCTTTCACTTGTTGCCAACTCTCCCTGTTTTGACGCTCGGAATGCGTTGCGTGGTGTGGCGGAATGAATGAGGTCGAATGGCTCACGCCTCGATTTTTTTGAATTCTTTTTTGTGGGCCACGGTCCGTTCGGAAATCGAAATGTCACTCGGTTTTGGACGCGTGGGCGAGGAGGACGAAAAAAAAATCAAGACAATTTTTCCCTGCCTCGGTCATTTGACGTGTGATACATTGCGCCAAACTCTGCTCCCACTTGTAAAAATAGGAGAGCTCAACAATGAATCCCATCAGACTGGAGTTGATGCCAATCTGGACTGGACTCATGGAGTTTCCCGATTTATTTTGGGCGCGCCTCAAATCTCCCTAGTTTAAACCCACAGTAAGCATAATCCTCAAGTAAAATTCACTGGTACCAGGTATTCACCCCTATACCCTCTAACCTGCCATTTGCCCACCTCAGCCACCCCAGGGCTAAATGAGGATGTTGCACGCTGCCCTTAGTATGGGCCGATAGTTAAAAACGCAGTAAATTCATTCACAGGGGTTGGTTATTCCTCGGACCAGGCGCATGGAGACTCATTTCTTCAACATGGGGAAAATGGGGGAAACAGTGGGTGTGGCGGGTCCCAGAACCATTCCAATCGATTCAGGATCCAAAATTTAGTGGAAAATGATGCTGATTTAGTGGGTAATAGATGTCCATTTGTCCATCCACTACGTCCAAGGACTATCTGGGATTACTGTGGGAAGTCATTGCGACATAATAATCCTCATGTTTGCTGATGACATCGTTGTTTTTGGTTATAGCCCAATTGACATTGAGAAGAAGATGAAAGCACTAGAAGAATATTCGACGTCACTGGAGCTATTTATCAATCCCAAAAAAACTAAAGTTGTGTGCTTCAATAAGGGCTGCGCAAACCTTGGCAAGACCTGCATAAATTTAGCCAACAGCCGTATAGATTTTGCCCAGGAGTACACTTACCTTGGAGTACCTTTCTCCTCTTCAGGTGTCTTCCATAAAGCCAAGGAGTATTTCAAGTCGAAGGGACTGAGGGCGTGGGGGAGTGTCCGCCAGATTCTGATGACTGGAAAATGCAGCAGTTGGGCGTCGACGTGTCGACTCGTTGATGCCATGGTATCGTCGGTGGTATTGTACAGCAGCGAAATATGGGGCCTACGATACCTCGACGAACTGGATGTGGTTCAGACCAGGATCTTCAAGAACCTCCTGAATCTTCCTATCTCTACGCCGCATTATATGGTACGCGCCGAAACGGGAAGAATAAAATTAGGAGTCTTTGTCCTGGAGAGAGCACTGGGTTGGTGGGAGGCTCTGTTGCGTATGGAGGGAAATAGGTACCCTCGCGCCTGCTTCGATCAGCTCCTCCTCTCGTCAAAATGTGGTGGTGTTACCAATCGCTATAATTGGGCCGCCCAACTTAGGAAATTAGTGACCAGTCTAGGTTATACCTCTCTATGGGAAAACCAGAATCTTGCGGAACTGGGTCGAATGAAAAAAAATGATCCTGAACAGCTTTGCAACGAAGGCGGCATACGAAGACTACGAAAGAATTATATGCTCGTCATACAGCCGGACTTACGGGACCACCATCGATGGCTACTCGTGCATGGACGGCTACCTGAACTGGGATATCCCTATCCAAGTGAAAAGACTGGTTGCCCAAATCAGACTCCTAAATGAGAAAAATGTCCGGCTCTACTACAAAGGAGAAGCCACTAAGGTAAACCAGGAACTCGTCCGCTTTTTGTGTAATACCGGTGAACCCGAAAGAATATTGTCGCACGTTTTGTGTAAATGTCCCCAGTTTAAGAATGACAGAATACGGTTTTTTGGTAGTGCTAGGTTGAGCGAGGAGTACGTTAAGTTCTGTTTATTCCCATGTATCAATAGAGACATTGTTTTTCGTTTACACAATTTCATAGCTGCATACCTCAAACAGAGGAAGTTTTTGGAGGATCTGTTGGTTGATGTTGGACTGCTATAGTTTCACATTAAAAGACTAAGTGTTTTATTTTTTTATCTTTTTTGTTTGTTTGTTTACTTTTATACAAGTAATTATAAGAGTAAGTCATTCCACTATGTAAGCGAACTCCTTGTTGTACGGTCCATGTTACCCTAAACAACAATAAAATGTTTTGATTTTTTTTGATTTTGATTTTATTCCTCGGACCAGGCGCATGGAGACTCATTTCTTCAACATGGGGAAAATGGGGGAAACAGTGGGTGTGGCGGGTCCCAGAACCATTCCAATCGATTCAGGATCCAAAATTTAGTGGAAAATGATGCTGATTTAGTGGGTAATAGATGTCCATTTTCACTCATAACCTCTTCCAGTGGGTGCCAATCGTTCTGGGACCCACTTCAATGGATCCAGCGTCCGAAATTTAGTGGAAAATGATACCCCACATGCCTAGGTACCAGAAACCCCGAAAAAACCAATATGCAAAATGGGTAATATATACCCAATTTGACCCATAACTTCTTCCAGTGGGTGCCAATCGTTCTGGAACTCATTTCATTGTATTCAGTGTCCAAAATTTAGTGGAAAATGATACCCCAATCGCCCAGATCGCCCAAAATCTCGAAAATCCATTTTTCAAAAAACACATTTTGACCCCTACCCCGCCCAAATTTGGTCCGATCGGGCTGAAAAGTTTTGAGGACCAACTAGAGCCGGGAACAGACCCCTGACCTAAATTTCAGATTTTTAGAAAATTTTCTACTACCAAAGTCGGCGTGGACGGCGTACGGCGGACGGACATTTGACATTTTCGATCACTTTGAAACGCTCAGAAAATTTTTTTATAAACAATAAATAAATAAATTAGAAATGTAGCTCATATCTATTAATTCAGAGGGTTAGCCATTCCAATTTGAATAAATATTATTCAGGTCATCTGAGGCGCGTAGATTCCAAAAGCAAATGTCCGTCCGAGTATAGCCATTTATGGTCGCGGGCATTGTCCAAAAAAATGTCATTTTCAGCTCTTTTAGCTCTTATAGCTCCAGGACGTAGTTGTCATTGGCTAATGTGATGGCGTTTTTCATGAAATTTCAGAACGCTGAATGAATTGGTCGGTAAATATGGTATATGAGAATGGGTACTAACTTACTTCAGAAAAGAAGAAATAATGTTATTCAGAGTTTAAGTGCTTTCTTCAAGAGCCCCCCCCCCCCTACCAACCCCAAGATACGATGTTAAATCTTGTAAGATACATAAGCTAGTTTTACCCAGTACAAAGAAACTATAGAGGAATATTGAGAAGCGTTTGATAGAGATGAGGTGTTGTCTGAAATCAATTTTCAGCAAACATTCTTCGTTGAATCATGACAAGAGGAAGCTATAAAACTGGTTAAATACTGATCTGTGTGAAGAACGGAAAAAACCGGGTAAATCGGATTCCAGTCTTCGGAGAAATCTTCTCTTACGCAACTACTTTCGCCCCCCTCTCTTCAGTGCGAATCCCGAACAGCGAAAGTCTTCCAGGACGATGAAGAGTACAAAGAGCCGGGATTCAATGAATTTATAATTTTTATGAATTTGCAGCGCTCGCGAACTTCAAGTCGAGTGAAGGGATTTGAAAAATATATAAATATGAAAGGAGAAAATCGCACTCCGCGCGAGAGGGATAGTAATATCGACAGACAGAATGGATTTTGGTTGGTTATTCCTTGAATAATCAACCTATGTTTTCATGATAATGGTCAACCTCTCCGATTCGGCTCAAAATTTTTTTCTGGACGTTTCATGATGTCCTGATCAAAAAAGGTCAATGTCCGTCCGCCGTCCGCCGTACGCCGTACGCCGTCCGCCGTCCATTGTCCACGCCGTTTTTGGTAGTAGAAAATGTTCTAAAAATCTGAAATTTGGGTCAGGGGTCTGTTCCCAGCCGAGATGGGTCCTCGAAACTTTTCAGCCCGATCGGACCAAATTTGGAGGGGGTAGGGGTCAAAATGTGTTTTTTGAAAAATGGATTTTCGAGATTTTGGGTGATTTAGGCGAGTGGGGTGTCATTTTCCACTAAATTTTGAACGCTGAATCCAATAAAATGGGTCCCAGAACAATTGGCACCCACTGGAAGAAGTAATGGGTCAAATTGGGTATTTATTACCCAATTTGATTATGTGTTTTTGGGATTTCTGCTACCTAGGCGTGTGGGGTATCATTTTCCACTAAATTTTGGACCCTGAATCGATTGGAATGGGTCTGAGACCCGCCACACCCACTGTTTCCCCCATTCGAGGAATAACCAACCCGTGTGTAAGAATTTGCAGATTTTTTTACAAAATCACTGTTCTCAAGTACAAATTTTGGAAGTTTTCAAATAGAACTCTCTTTCGTTTTACTTGACTAAATTCAGTATGATTCGCAAAATTTTGACGCATACGCGGTTTGACCGTAATGCTTAGTTGTTTCACTTTTACTGAACAAAGTTTGTTTGAGGACCAAAATCGAAAAACCGATCGATTCCGCTCCAAAAGTGACTTTTAAATGGCGAAAGCGTTTCACGTTGACGAAGGTCAGGAATGAGTTCCGCGTTGGACTCACGGAAAAAAAATCTCCAAGTTATCCTTCTACTTATAATTCGAGTTAAAAATACATAAAATGAGTTCCACGGTCAACCCTGAGCTCGTCAGCTTGGTAACGAACTTATGAATATTCGGGAGCACACGTTTCAAGTTCGTTTTACGGGCGGGCGGTTGACCTCCACAACTGCTCTGTTTTGAACATAGATGTAACCGTCGAAGGCCAGAATCTGAGATACGGAAAAAACCTTTTTTCAAAAAATTCTACCGCACACCAGAGCTCGAATTTTCGTTCAATAGAGTGCGACTTTTTATCGCAAAAAGTGTTCGAAAGTAAATCGACACACGGAATCAGCAGGAAACATAAATCTTATTTGACATCTCCTCAAGGATTAGATAACTCATGATTAATTATTAATAAATTACTTTTACTATAATTAGCATCTCCAATACCCGATACCCAATGCTGTCGTTAGGAATACAGGTAAATTACATAAAATATACCGCAGACAGGTGAACCTAAATGAAACCCCACTCTATGCAAATAGTAGTATAAACGGTTACTTTCTCTTTCTTGTTATATTCTTTATTTTATAATTTTTTGGTTCATTAGATAGTTATGTTTATTCTTCCATTTTGGCACACAGTGCACCATTTCGTGCTTTGCATTTTTTCTGATTTTCTGAACTCCGCCGAAGAGCACAAGTTTTTTTAAAAACTTATTCTTCGGTGGGCAACGGTATTTATTTGAGTTATGTTAAATTTTCAAATTTATATAATTTTGTCTTTTTTGTTCCCTTTTGGTTTGTAGTAAATTTTATGTTGTTGCCAATAAATGAATATTTGATTTGATTTGATTATCCAAAGTTCAGATTTGATGAAAAATTGGAGAATCGCGCATGCGCCGAAGACGTGGAGAGGCGGTGGGAAGTGCGTCCCGACCACCTGTTCCGGCGACCTTTCTCTTTCTCCCGCGGGTCATTACCAGTTCCTCAAATGGGCAACCCCGCAAGTTGGTTGCTCGTCGTCATGTTTCCCCGCGGAGATCGTTACCCGTGGGCGGAGGCGAGGGGAGTATTAACCGAAGGCTCGTCGATTAGTCGAGCCGGCCAAGTGGGGCAGTGGGACAAGTCGAGTGCATGGGACCTCTTGCTTCATTCCACTTGCATAACCTCCCCCACACCTTGGTTAACTCTGGCGAACTCGGTCCCGTCGAGTTTCGCCGGAGGAGAACGGAACCCTCCAGGAGATTCCGAGGCTTTGCCAAGTTTTACTCCCCCTCCGCCGCCTTCACGGCCCCACATCGCTTAATGGGAAAACTCGTCAGCTCGAAGTCACTCCACTTAATCCGCACCTCAGCAGCAAGTGGAAAGGACCGAGCAGCAGCCAATCATAAAAGAGATTAGAGTGTTGCAGGTCACATGGAGTTGCGTCACGTTGAAATCAAAATTCTCTGACGCTGCAACCATGCGCATGCGCAGTGCTCCTTTACAATCCTTTACTGAACACAGGAACACATCAAATATCCCGTCATGCGTAGTAACGTATGTACCGTGCGTATGATCCACATATGACCGTGTTCAAAATATCTTGTTCTACGTATAATTTTACCTTTTATTGTGTTTGAATTTTCCGACGTAATGCAGTATTTTGGAGGGAAAGCGTTCGGGTTATCGGTTGGAACTGTGCAGCCCCACAACTGCGCTCCGAAAATGCTCAAGAACATGATGGTTCAAAATAAGTTTGTTTTCTATGGCTTTTAATGATCTCAGTCTAATGATCACTTATTTTTCTTGGTTAAATGTCGAGCCAGTAAATTAATGTTCTTTCCATCTGAGCCTGGCGTCGAGCGTCATCCCACATATGTGGCTTCCTTAGCGTAAGGAACGGCAAACTGCCACTGTTTACCAAGGTAAAACCTACCGTCTTATTCAAGTCGAATCTCCATCCAATATTTAACGACTGATTTTAAGAATGAAATTATCGACCTTTCTAATTTTGTCGCCAACTGCCAGGACTGCAGTATCGTCGGCAAACGTTGATGTGATGGTTTGTTCGTATTTTGAGTCATAATGAAATTTAAAAAAAAAAAAAAACTAATCTAGCGAGGTTGATAGTTTTTTTACTCCAATATTACGCCCAACGAGCCAATATTCCACGAACCTTGAATACTCCTCTTCCCTGTTCGTAGAGTAAAATTATAATTTTTCCTCTAACGAGCAAGGATATCATGATTATATTCCTAACACGTTGACACACGCCGCAAATGCAAATAACATAATTAAGAAAACGCATTCTGAGAAAAGACTAGACATTTTGCAATGAAATATCCAACGCGTTGAAATTAATTTAGGCGTTCAACCGTTCGAATCTGCTCTTTAACAAAAAACTTAATATCCACCTCATTTCCCCTCCCCCGTCCAATTGGATCAGAATCATTATGATCGGTTTAACGAGTATTTTCCACTATAATAGAGTCAATAAGCGCATTGCTCATCCGAGCATTGTTATCCCCACGTACGAACTCGCCCAGGGAGCTGTTGTCTATAAATACACGCTCTCGTATGAATCTTATTTCTGTCAAGGATTTTTATTGAAATATAATTGCGTGTTGATCAATTTAGCATACTAGAGGAAGTCCGATTGGGATTCCTGTTCATCTAATCGAAACGAAAACCTCCCCATTTAGTCTAGTCAACGTCAAAACATACGCAACAGCGTTATTCAGCTATTTCAAACAGTACTGAAAATTTGACAATTTTTTTTTTTTTTTTTGTTGTTGTATGTTTTAAGATGTATCTATCTATCTATGTATCTATATGTGATCAAAAATGCTTGCAAATTCTATCACGAGGATTGGTTATTATTCGGGCCAGTAGCATAGGGAAAATGGGGGAAAAGTGGGGAAAACAGTGGGTGTGGACTGTGGAGTGTCCCTGGCTCATTCCAATGGAATCAGCGTCCAACATTTTGAGAAAATGATACCCCTAAATCGCTGAAAATCTCAAAAATCCATTTTTATAAAAACATATTTTGACCTCTACCTTTTGAAAAATGGATTTTCGAAATTTCCGACGATTTAGGCGTGTGTGGTATCAGTTTCCATGCTGATTGATTAGAATGACGTACTCTTTTTCCCCACTTTCCTTCAACTACCGGTTCAAGTAATAATCAACCCTATAAGAAAATTTTCAGCGTTTTTAAACAAGCCTTTTTTTCGGAGAACGCCAAGAGTTGTCATCTGTATCAGTTTTCATTCGATTTGGCTAATTGTATGAGCTCATTTTCTCGTCCGTTTTAGAGAATAGTGTGTAGAGGCTGATGATATTTGGAGTATAATTGATAAAAAGCACAGGCAAAGCATAATATTACGCATTTCGTCAATACAGGTGCTTAACATTCACCCCAATGACTCTACGTCAAAGTTAGCTTTTATTACCCGGGCCTCATGCCTCATGATTTTCTGACGCCTGTAAAATTACTTTTAAACTGACCAGAACTAATTTCATCCGCTGCACAATTGAGGAAATGGTGGCTTCTTATAAGAAATCGTCGTATGGACGAACTCTTTCCGTGGTTTTTGTCAGGCGCAGATCTAGAAATTTTTTTTCGGAGGGGGTCACAGGGTAAAATCAAAAGCTAAAAAAAAAAAAAAAAAAAAATAATAACCAAACAAACAAAATAAACTGAATTTTTTCAATCTCTTAACAATAAAGTCCATTTTATTCCAATCCAATATTTATTCATAATTTGATTGTTTATGTCAAAACTCTACTCCAATTTTTTTTAGTAAATGAATGTTTTTACTTTATTTTTTTCCGAATGTAAACATGCCTTATTGTATATTCAAAAAAGTGGCGCCCTTTTTAGCAGCGTTGCTAACTTCAGAGTGTACAAAATCAAAACAAACAGCTTGTTTTGATTGTGAATGAGGATAATGCTTGACTGGTTTGTTAAAAAAGAATAAAAAACAATAACAAGATTAAAAACAGAAGTGACCAGAGAAAAGCAATAAGTTCCAATTCGACAAATACATTGAAAGGTAAATATATTTACACAATTGTAAAAGAATATAAGAAGTAACATAGGTGAAACTAAGTGCATGACAACATTCGTACATATAATTTTTATAGGTAAAATGCCATATAAAAATATAAAAATGCCAATTCAAATAACGTTTTTTAGCAAATATTTTTGAATATTTCATTGTGGCTTTTATTTTTGTTTATAGTTCGTTCAACACTGTTCGTCAAACAATTTAGTTCATCTCAAAATTTCAAAAGTTTTCAAAATTCTACCTAGTTTGGGGAGTCATGACCCATGTGAAACCCCCCCCCCCCCCCTGAATCCGCGCCTGACATTTGTGGACTCTACCTATTTTTTTTATCGATTTCTGCAGTGATTTTCACGGATTATTATGTAGGTAGTATGTCCTTTCTTCCGCCTCATGTGTGAAGTATAGGACATCATTTTAATGTAGTCAATAACTCTGTTTTTTTTTTTTTTTTTTATACGAAAATTGGATAGTCAGCTTGGCTCATTAAGTTGTATGACTTCAGTCCGTTCCATAAATTCTTTCGAGCTTTAACTTTTGTTTTTCTAAGGAAACGTCGTTTCTACACAACAAGGCTATTGCTTGCATATATGAATGTTCTGTGTGACCTAGTCAGCCGCTTGCATCACTTGCTCGGCAACTGCACTGGAACTTCCGCTCTAATGCAAGTCACTCAACCTTTGTACATCACAAGAGGAAAACTTTCCCGGAGGAACTTCGAGCAACTGGAGGAAATTACGGAAAACTCGACAAAAGTCAGCGGTTGGTCGCTAAATCGTGCAGCAATTGGTAGCATTTTGACTAATTCGAGTTGGAATGATGTAAAGCGCAACAAAAGAGGCTTCAATACGGAGAATCCACGCTAACTCTCGAAAGTGGTTCAGATTTTCAAGGCTATTTTTTTTTCTATATTTTTTTATATTTATTATATTTTTTTATATATATTTTATATTATATTTATATATTCTATATTTTCTTCTATATCTATATTTCAAGCTATTTTCAAGGCTATTTAAGTCCGTCGAAAAGGTTGACGGACACCCCGCGTCAAGATGGAACTGTTCACTGAGGAGATGACGCACGATGCGCGTCACAGTTCCCCCATTCGTTGTTCACAAGTGAAGAGTGCGTTGTGACTTGAGAATTGACAGATTGTGAAAAACAAAATGCACGAAACGGTAGGAAAAATTCAACAGTCACCGCCAAATGGATGTCCAAGGTCGGCGCTGACGAGTTGAGTGCGCCACAAGGCCATGACGTCAAAGCAATCTGTTTGCAGTTTCAATTTGCTTTACAGACAGGTGAATGGACGTCTGTCACGTGGGGTGTGGCAATATCGAACGGATACGGCACCAAAAGCCGCTCTCATCGATGCAATTCCAACGTTGATATTCAGCCAAGTTTTGACAGTATCATGACTATAAACCTCAAAACTGCTGGCATTAAAAGGACGGTTTTAAAATAAAATTGGTGAAAGTTGCCGGAAGATGCTTACAGCACCGACAAACTAGTCAGGAGAGATAACCGGGAGACGACACGCGAAAGATCCATGCAATCCTTCGGTTCCTGTTCAACAAAAGACGGAAAATGAAACGATAAGTACAAATCACGTCGATTCCCATCCTAAAGCACACGATGCGGCAGTTCGTAACATAATCGAAGGACCTTGACACCGCTTGGAACGGCAGTGACTTATTGATTAGTGGAAATGGATAAATTTAATGTCGTCGTGGTGAAGATTTACTACAAGTAAACGTGTTGAAAACACTGCAAAATCTTCCTTGCAGGTACGGGGGAAACAGAAAGTCTAGGACGCATTCCAATTGGTGGGTACCCATTTTGACGGAACCCATCCCAATGGATTCAGGGAAATTATACCAAATTTACCTAGTCTTCAAAATATCCCGAAAATCGAGTTGCAAAAGGCACATTTTTAGCCATACTTGGTCTCCAAATTTTGTACAATCAGGAAGAGGTCCCAAATTGGTGAGGCCGTAATTTCAAATTTACAGACAAATTTCAACCGTCAAAAACAGCGTGTACGGCAGATGGACATTTTGATTTTTCTTTCTAGACATCTTGAAACGCAAACTGTCAAATTTCGGGGCATTATTTAAAAACGCTGCAAATTCTTACACACGGCTTGGTTATTCCTCGGACCAAACGCATAGAGACTCATTTCTTCAACATGGGGAAAATTGGGGAAACAGTGGATGTCGGGTCGCGGACCCATTCCAATCGATTCAGGATCCAAAATTTAGTGGAAAATGATACCCCACACGCCCAGGTACCGGAAATCTCGAAAACACATATACAAAATCTGCAAATTCTTACACACGGGTTGGTTATTCCTCGAATGGGGGAATCAGTGGGTGTGGCGGGTCTCAGACCCATTCCAATCGATTCAGGGTCCAAAATTTAGTGGAATATGACACCCTACTCGCCTAGGTAGCAGAAATCCCGAAAACACATATTCAAGATGGGTGTATCTATGGGGCACTACGACACTAATTTACTAATATAATATTGAGAAAACGTAGGTAATTTAGAAGGCTATAATAATTGTATTAAATTGAATTGAATGGTACGAATAAAAAGCTCGGACAGTAAAAAGAATTGTAGGCAACTGCTCAAAATTGGTTGCTAAGTTTAACAGCTGGTTATAAACAACAGGATATGACGATGTGTTTTGTTTGTCTATTCGGCTGAAGTCACCCACATGGGTAATAAATACCCAATTTGACCCATTACTTCTTCCAGTGGGTGCCAATTGTTCTGAGACCTATTTTATTGGATTCAGCGTCCAAAATTTAGTGGAAAATGACACCATACTCGCCTAGATCGCCCAAAATCTCGAAAATCCATTTTTCAAAAAACACATTTTGACCCCCCCCCTCCCCCTCCCAATTTGGTCCGATCGGGCTGAAAAGTTTCGAGGACCCGTCTCGGCTGGGATCAGACCCCTGACCCAAATTTCAGATTTTTAGAAAATTTTCTACTACCTACCGAAAACGGCGCGGACAATGGACGGCGGACAGCATATATATATTGAGTTCTAAGTGATGGCGGTGGTGTAACTTTGTAATTTCGTTTGTATAGTTTTGTCGTTCCATTGCGGTCAAATAAATTCGTTGTTTGACATCTACAACTTGAAAATACAGTCCACACTAACCCTAGGCGTAATCATAATTGGTCCTTCGGGCCGGATTCAAAAGATTCAGCCGGATTCAACTCAGTTCTTCACTCATCATCGCAGTGCCCTTTGTTTTCGTTTGTCGCCATGACTCGATTGCTCGAATCTTCAGACCAAAAGCTAAGTTCCATAGTTCGTTTTGTATCGTTATTTATTGATTTTTTTTTTATTTTATTTTATTTTATTTTTTTTAAATCGTTTTTTATTTTATTTTTTTTTTATTATTTTTATTTTTTTTTTCATCACTTACAACTCAACGGCAATATTTTCCAATACCTTTTTTGATCTAGACACCATGAAACGTCCAGAAAAAAATTTTGGGCCAAATCGGAGAGGTTGACCTTTTGCACGAAAACATAGGTTGATTATTCAAGGAATAACCAACCAAAACCCAAATATACCAAAATCTCAATAGTTCCGAATTTTTTGAAAGTACAGTAATATTCCAAACGTGAAAAGCGAGTGGGCCGATTTAAATTAGCGTCATCCCCATCCACTTGCACCCTCTGCTCTTTTAAAACTCGAAAGTACATCCGAAACATCAATGGCCGCTTTTCAAAAGGGTTATTGCAGGGGAAGACATTCTATTTAGAAGTGGATAAATAAGCGGAGGCGTGGGCGAACCCGGAGGGTGGAATTGGAGCGTGGGCGATGCCAGCCCTTAGGACGAGTTACGTCAGAGCTTCTACGCCCACGGCCTACGTCATCGAGTCCTGCTGATCTGAAGGGATTGATGATGAGTTTTCCTAACCGGGGATTAGTCGAATGGAGGTTTCGAAGAGCTTAACTACGTACAACGAAAGGTCGTCTAAACGCTACCTACGTACAAATTCTTCAATGGTACTTCACTATTCCCTAGCAATCCAAGGTCCTTTGGCTGCTTTCAAAGCCCACAGCTACAAAATAGGTTTTCCTTGACCATGGCATTCCAAACTCACTCCAATGGCTGCCTTGTTCAGGCCTGAGGCACCCAGGTTGGCTAGATACGAAAGGTAGAGAGAGATACAGTAGAGCTTCAATTATCTGAACTCCGACTATCCAAATCTACAAGCCGAATAACTTTCAAAAAAAAAATTGTCCAAAAAAAGTCCAAGTGCGCTATTATTCTTCCCTCCGCGAAGTCAGTGTAGGCAATGGCATAAATAAATGGTTTTGGCAGCAACGTTCTATGAGAAATCCGATTTCAGGTCCAATCCTCTGTGAAAAAGCCAAAATCTTAGCAGAAAAGCTTGGTTATTCATCATTTAAGGCTAGTAACGGCTGGCTAAGAAACTTTAAATTCAGGAAGGTGTACGCGAGTTAGATTTGGCTGGTGAGAAGCTTTCAGCAGACTCTGCAGCTGCTGAAAATTTTATTGAAAATTTTATTGAAAATTTTAAAACTGCAGCAGAATTCTATAATCTGGAGTTTGTTTATAATGCCGATGAAACTGGCCAAGTTTGGAAAGCATTACCAAAAACCACTTTGGCTTCTAAAAGGGAATCTAGTGCCCCTGGACATAAGGTCAGTAAAGAACGTGTTACAGTGCTCAACTGTGCCAACTCCACTGGAAATCATAAACTACCACTTCTTTTGATAGGAAAATCAAAGAGCATTTAAAAACGTAAGAAAAACTTCAATTTAAAAAAAAACTCTAATTATCCGAATATCCGAATGGGTCCCCATTAATTCGGATAATTGGAGTTCTACTGTAAATGACGTTGATATCTACCAATGTGATTAATCGTGTTGATCTTCCAGTCAAAAAATTATTTATATATGCTCAATTCCTGTATGAAAAGGGTATTAATGTTTTTCTTTTTGACAGCTTGGGTTCTTTTAAGAAAAAATTGAGCTCTAACTTATAGCTCACTGGCTTTCAGGATTATTTTTCCTTTATTTTTCTTTTTATATTCTCTATTTTAGAATTTTTTTGGTTCAATAGATAGTTGTTTATTCTTCCATATTGGCACTTAGTTCACCATGCTTTGCATTGTTTCTGATTTCCTGAACCCCGCTCTGAAGAGTTTTTTTGAACTTATTCTTCGGTGGGCAACGGTATTTATTTGAGTTATGTTAAATTTTCAAATTTATATAATTTAATCTTTTTTGTTCCCTTTTGGTTTGTAGTAAAAATTATGTTGTTGCCAATAAATGGATATTTAATTTGATTTGATTTGATTCGATATGAATGACTCAGAAGGACAGAGGGAGGCGGAAGATTGAGCCACAAAGAATATAACAACATTCCCAAGTCAAATAAAACATTTTCCAGACCAATTAAAACCAATTGAGAAAAAGGGCGTAATAAGATAAAAATAAAACTGTGGGTAGTCAAGGCAATATAAATTTCTCAACTTTTTACCACCCAAACGCTTGTGACAAAGGAGGGAAAAATGTAAAGGAATCAGATAACCTGCGATAACATTTGCAAGTTTACGGTTTACGACACTACGACCCTCCAATTGAGATATTTACAACGATATAAAGGGCGCCTTCGGTTCAAGAATACCCTCTACAATTGATATCAACTTAGGTTACGACTGGCCCATCTGCCTCGTGTTCTAATGAAGGTTGAATTAATTAATCCCAGTCGCTATACGACGATGTGCGAAGAAGATCTGACGATTATGACAGAGGGAGTGGGAAGCTGATGAAAAATGCCAGTTTGGTCTCCTTTTGTGAATCCATCCCTTCGGGTTAAGAAGAAACTTGAAGCTCTTGTTATGATTGGTAGTTCCAATATGTATAAGAACAAGAAGGACTAGCGGGATAGTGGATGGGAAGAGTGAAGAAGAATCTTTTGCGGTTGTGATACGAAGACCTGGCGAAACGTCGAAATAATGGTGGGTGATGAGACCAGAGTGCGACCTTTAGAAAAAATAATAATAATAAAAACCGTACCCACCAACTAAAAGATATGGAAGGTCAAACCAAGACAACTGGAACAAAAAGCCTTTGGTGAACGGCGTTGTTGTTCATTGCGTCGACCTTTCGCTCGGAACGGGGCCAAGCTCGGGAATCGAAAGTTTTACAATTTTCTTTCAACCTGACTCTCCAAGTCTTTTCCTGTTCCTGTTAGTTCGGGAGGAATCGAGAGGGAATAGGAGGAACGTATCAATTAGATATCAGAGCTGAGGTCGAGTAGAAAGTGATGTTCAGGAATTGTTTTCGCTGTTATGGTAATCAATACAGAAAATCCGCAAAAAAATTGTGTTCGCCATTGGTCTCGGCAGCTGCACAATTTAGGTCAGGATTGTGCAAAAAGTGGAACTCGCTCGTAAACTCGACCGCGTCGAGTAACATTGAAACGCGAAATCTCGAAGGCAGCAGCATCCATTTGTCAGATGGGCAGATATGAGGCCTCGCTTCACCGATCCGCCTACGGACATTTAACATTCAAAAACCGGAACGTCAGCCCCAAAATTGATTGTGGAAAAAAATTGCGCAAGGAGTGAAATTCGCTCGACACGACAAACACCACGCCCAGGGTCGGGGAGGGCCTACAAGCAAGGATGCCACTCCTGGTAATGCCCAACCGGTAACCCAGATTCTGGTGCAAGGCCTAACCAATCTAGGACAGACCGCTCCCCACCGGCTCCCAGTTGCTCAACTGCAAGGGCCCGAGCCTAACTAGACGCATAGTAGCGCTCAGGTCTAAGATGTTATCATATTCGACGACATTTGAAAGACCACCGTAGGAAAAACGGCTTTTAACGAGATTATATGTAAACAAGTACCGGCTCGGAACGAAAAAGTGTCTCCAACCAAGCCTTTCAACCATCCACCAGGTTGTGACACCGATTCGACTTCACAATCAAATGCGACCGTGTGGTTTGACGACTCTAAGTAACTTCACGGTTCCACCAATCCAATAGAACAGCTCAGGTGATGACCACCAAGTTCGACAAAGGGCAGTAAAAAGTGACGTCATTATTGCAAACAGGAGAGATGGCGAGAGGAGAACTACTCGGGTTGAGGGGAATGCCTGAACGCTTCGCAAGGTGGCCATGATGACCAATGAAGATTCATTTCTTTGCTGGATCTTCGACAGTCTTCCACCAACTGAAGAAGCTGGCATTTTGACTACTACATCAGCCATTCAATTGCAGCATCTCAGGATAATACGATTTTCGTCTCTGCTACGTTGATTCGTTTCAGCTCGGCGACCACAGTGACTTTGTGGCCATAAAATAAGGCTGCTGAATGGAGCGACAGGACCAGTGTTAAGAGGACGTGTATTGAGCATGTTTGGCTGCTTGTTTGCTGCTGGAGTTTAATCCTTTTACAAGATGAAAATATTGCCCTATATGGTTGGCTTTTGTCTAGGTTGCTCTTAGGTGGAGTTCGATAGTGCGGACAGAAGAACGATTTAAGTGGAAAACTTTACTAATTTATGAATTTCGACTTCGGCATAGCCCGATTTTTCAACATAGAAAACTTTTATTTATTTATTTTTTTTAATTATAAATATGAAATTCAAAAGGTTGGAAGAAAGAAGAATATGACTTCGAAGCCAGGGACAACCTTATCGTTCACATCACGTTTTCAGCTGAAAAGCTTCGTTTTTGGTTGGTTATTCCTTGAATAATCAACCTATGTTTTCATGCAAAAGGTCAACCTCTCCGATTCGGCTCAAAAATTTTTTCTGGACGTTTCATGGTGTCTGGATCAAAAAAGGTCAATGTCCGTCCGCCGTCCATTGTCCGCGCCGTTTTCGGTAGTAGAAAATTTTCTAAAAATCTGAAATTTAGGTCAGGGGTTTGTTCCCGGCCTAGAACGGTCCTCGAAACTTTTCAGCCCGATCGGACCAAATTTGGGCAGGGTAGGGGTCAAATTGTGTTTTTCGGAAAAAGGATTTTTCGAGATTTTGGGCGATCTGGGCAAGTGGGGTATCAATTTCCACTAAATTTTGGACGCTAAATCCAATGAAATGGGTCCCAGAACGATTAGCACCCACTGGAAGAAGTTATGGGCCAAATTGGGTATATATTACCCATTGTGAATATGTGTTTTCGAGATTTCTGGAACCTGGGCATGTGGGGTATCATTTTCCACTAAATTTTGGACCCTGAATCGATTGGAATGGGTCTGGGACCCGCCGCACCCATTGTTTTCCCCATTTCCCCCATGTTGAAGAAATGAGTCTCCATTCGCCTGGTCCGAGGAATAACCAACCCGTTGTAATAATTTGCAGATTTTTTTTTTTTTTTTTTCAATTATAAATTTGAAATTCAAAAGGTTGGAAGAGGGAAGAATATGACTTCGAAGCCAGGGACAACCTTATCGTTCACATCACGTTTTCAGCTAAAAAGCTTCGTTGTTTTTAAACGTTCAACTTGAACATAAGACTTGAATTTCGCTTATCAGGCCACGTTACTTTCATCGGAGGAACTGTTGTCATCCTGAGACTACCGAACACGGGAAACACCTTGTTCACAATGAAACCGCAATGGAATAACCAAGTACCTTCAACTCACTGGTCGAGTTTTACAACCCACTTTGGTGGCCTAAACAGGTTTTTCGATTTGTTTTACGTGAAAGGCCCGTTCGTTAGGCGACTTACCAATGACTGGTCATTAGGGCAACTGGCCGAACTTTTCTCAAACCAAAGCCAAACTCACCTGTGAACAGAAAAAAGAAAAATGAGCTCAACACCACTGAAATGTACCGTCGAGGTTGGAGGGTGCTCCGCACGAAGAAATAAATTCTAAGGGAACGACCAAGTCGGGCGTCCAAATGATTCGCGTGGAGGAGAGGACACTTAAGTCTGAAGTATGTTAACCTGTCAGGCCTCACACGACATTTTTCCACCGTTAGTCAGGTCTCACGGAAGCGAAAACCGTCAGGTGGACATGACCTCCAAATGGGGAAATGACCACGAACACGCTACTTTGCTATTCTCCTTGTAATGGGGGGGACTTGGGGCCACACACGATGGACTTATTCAATTGATATGCTTTCCACTCCACTCACGAGGATCATTTTGTTGTTTTATTCGTCTTTTTAATAATTCAACTATATAATAATTTAACCTGAACCGAAAAACTCAGGTTATTTCGCGCATAGATACCATTCAATCGCTAAATAAAGCCGAACTCGTTCTAATCCTGATTCGCTGTGATTTTGACTTGATACTATTACCCATTTTGAATACGGAACGGTTGGCGATCTCTGGATGAGGCTATGGGTCATAATGGGATCCTATCTACGCATTTCGTGGCGTGTGGGGTATCATTTTCCACTAAATTTTGGACTCTGAATCGATTGGAATGGGTCCAGAACCCGCCCACCCACTGTTTCCCAAATCTTCCCCATGTTGAAGAAATTAGTCTCCATGCGCCTGATCCGAGGACTAACCTCTGTGTAAGAATTTGCAGCGTTTTGATTTTTTTACCGGTCTATTCAATTTTTGAATGAATAAATTTGATTTGTAGTAGTACAAAACTTGCCAAAAAAGGAAAAACGACTACCTCTCAATGAAATATATAACATTATAGGAGTGAGGGAACCCGCGGTTCAGTCCAATGTGAGGTTTTACACAAATAACGTGCAAGAAGCCCGAGCAAACGTCAACTTTATTGTAATTTCAGCTCATTCGTAGTAAAAATGAACTCATCACTTCAGGACAATAGGAAAATATACTAAAGGAAAGATATTTTCCCGACACGAACTCGAGAAACCAAAATTAAAAACGCTGCAAATTCTTACACAGGGGTTGGTTATTCGTCAGACCAGGCACAAGTAGACTCATTTCTTCAAAATGGGGGAAATGGGGATAACGGTGGATGCGGCGGGTCCCGGACCCATTCCGATCGATTCAGGATCCAAAATTTTGTGGAAAATGATACCCCACACGTCTAGGTACCAGAAATCTCGAAAACACATATTCAAAATGGGTAATATATACCCAATTTGACCCATAACTTCTTCTAGTGGGTGCCAATCGTTCTGGGACCCATTTAATTGGATTCAGCGTCAAAAATATAGTGGAAAATGATACCCCACTCGCCTAGATCGCCCAAAATCTCGAAAATCCATTTTTCAAAAAACACATTTTTGACCCTTACCCCGCCCAAATTTGATCTGATCGGGCTGAAAAGTTTGGAGGACCATTCTAGGCCGGGAACAGACCCCTGACCCAAATTTTAGATTTTTAGAAAATTTTCTACTACCTAAAACAGCGCGGACGGCGGACGGACATTGACCTTTTTTGATCTAGACACCTTGGAACGTCCAGAAAAAAATTTTGAGCCGAATCGGAGACTTTTTGCATAAAAACATAGGTTGATTATTCAAGGAATAACCAACCAAAATGACGAGGGACATATTCCCTTTGTAGAGTTTGTGAGCTGTGCAGCAAAGATGTTTGCACTTGTGCCACAACTAAATTGTGAAGAATCCGCTCGGGTGGAGGAGAGCGAGAAAACGCCGAAAAATTAATTTTCTAACAAAAAGAACGAGGAAAACCTCAATATGAGAAAATCGATAGTTCCGTGTAAGTTAATGCCGAGAATTAGAGGTCGTGCGTAGCGGATAACGGGGGTGCAGGAGTATCATGATATTATACCATAATGGATGGACACAGAATGATTGAAACAGAACAGAAGCATACTCATGAAAAAAAATATAACTAGAATATAAATATAATATTCCGGGTAATGTTGACCATCCAACAGGTTTTCACTCATTGAAACATTTTTGGAGGCAAGGAGGCGTCGCCTCCAGATCCTCTCAGTTCCTCTACCCATTGATCATGCACCTAAACGGCCATTTTGAGGACAAGTTTCATTTTTGATTTGTTCACCCTTTTGAACGGGAAAAGGCATTTGAGAAATAGAGCATATCCTAATCCGAAATTCGGAGAAAAGTGACGGTTTAGTGTTGATTCCGGTTGTTCCATCGATACAACACCACTACCTCGGCTCAGAGTGGCCATTGAGTACCCAGCGAGGTGATCGGCAGGAGTCATTTTTTGGACGTTGGATCAGAAATTTTCCAAAGGAAGTCTTGTGCGTGTTCTTATGTGAATCCTCCTTCAGTGAACCGCTGATAATCTCACAAGCTCTGTTGTCGCCCACTGACGACCTACGACCAGCACCTGTCGTCACCTGCCGAGTTCCAAGTCCTCTGAAATTTCAGCATCGACAGGGTCGAGGACGTCGAGCGAAGGGTCTTTTCTCGAACGATGATATAATACCAAGTCCCGAGTCTCACTTACCAATTGTACAATCGTTGAGGAGCCCGCATACGGTTCCGAAAATGGCTCACCTCGACGCGACAAAAGGACCCGTAATCTCGCTGTGTGGAGGACCATTGTTCAAAATCCTTTTGGAGGAGGAAGTCGTTCTGCCTAACCGTTACGCCGATATGTGCCGCCTCCTTCACAGTCATTGTGCCTTCCAAGTTTTCACTTTCCCTACTCCCGTTACGCTCGACGCCTTCGATTCGTACGATTTTTTTTTTTTTTTTTTTTTTTTTTTTTCTTTGCCAGAGCACTGCCCAACAGGAGAGTACGGTTGGTTGAGAAGGTTGCGACGAGATTGCAGTACAGATCACTTTCACGAGTACACAAGATATGAATTGGGGCAAGTTTTGAATTATTTTGATATAATAGTCAACAAGAATTATAATTCTATGCAAGGGATTATTCAATATCCTTGTACCAATGTTTATAAGTACCTGCCATCTTGCCATTGAATCAATTCATCAACTCCTAACTGTCCAATCACATTGAACGTACACGTTATACTTAGGAAGGTGTCTACAGGAGCTGTCCTGTAGGGCTTTCCAAAGAGCACAAACACGACCCATCTACGTAGAAAAAATCATTAGAAAGACTGTTAAAATAGTATTTAATTGTTTAAGGATGAAGAAACCACTTCATTGATGGAAACGCTCCTTCTGAGCCACGAACCAGATGCGAATATTGATTTGGGGTTTAATAAATGGCAACATTTACCGACAGATCCAAACTGGAATAACAGCTCAGGATGAACATATAGAAACCAAAAAAGTTGAGCAAAAATCAGACGGTATCACAACGGTTCAGAGACTACGACGATTGGGGAATAACTTAATCAAAAACGAAAAGAGAATTATTTATTTTCACTTTGAGTAAATCAATATAGAAGAAGAACCAAACATCAGCGTTATCTAAGATTTTTAGCATGCAAAGATCAGTGGGGCCTCCTCCCAAAAATTAACTTGATCAGAAGAAGGGAGGGTAAGTAGAAATTGAAACTTCAGAGTGGATGTGAAATTGAGGGTTTTGATTCCAAAAGATCTATTTCAACAAATTTTGGGGGAATTCAAAACTTGAAATTTTCATTTGGTTAGGTGATGATTCAGGATGAACCACCTTTCGAAATGAAAAACTAGGTTGAGTTATTTTTCATGAATTACTGGATTCCCGATTTGCTACGTACCCACCAATGTAGACGTGTGGACTCTGCATGAGACTAGTTAGAAAATTAAAATTATCCATAAAACTAACAAATTATTACAACCAATTATGCACCTGATTTTGAAAACTGTCGTGTATTGTGCGATGAGAAAAATGAACCGGAGACATTTCTGAGTGGATGAGTGGATTTGTCAGTTACAGGATACTTTTTAAATTAATAGTAAAATTAAACAGTAAAAAAGCGTTACGCTTTATTTGTCGTTCATTGTGTTGTGTCGTTATGAGCAAACTTTGAAGATTTCTACTTGAGAAAAATAAACATCTCATCTCAACAGGTTCCGCCCACTAATCTGCTTCTACCAATCGAGATATTGTGGTTTTTACACGTCCAAAATTGGTGATTGAACCAGGCATTGGTCAAAATTTGATTATTGTCGACCAGTCGCCGTGACCTGGGGCCTTCTCACTCTTCACATCCTCACTCTTCACTCTGAATGCGCAAACTCCCCACTCTACGAAAACTTTTCGTTCCTAGAAATTGCAGAGCGATGAAGCTGTAGAGTGAAATAAAGAGTCAAGGTTTGCAGAGTTTTTGGTGTTCTACTTGGGTTGTGTCCCAAGAAACTCTTCAATCGTATGAAGAGCCAATGCTGTGGGTTTCAAATGAAGATTCGTCCATTTTTTTGTAGAGTATCCAATGACTTTGTCAAATAGTTGAGTACTCTCCAAATATCATTTAGGAGATAATTTATACTTGAAATATATATGCGGTAGAAGTCTTGAGTTTTTCTCGTTCAGGTGTCCTAAGCTCGAGGAAGGTTACAACAAAATAGATACACAACAACTATTCACTCTACATTTCGAGTAGAACAAGAAAGTTGGAGTGAAAGGTTTCTAGGAAGAGGAAGTTCTCCAACTCTTCGTAATTTCAATGTGAAGAGTAGTAGATCGCAAAGCGAGGAGTGAAGAGTTTCTAGGAATAGGCCCCTGCTCCGCCAAAAATTGGCTGATCGTCGACGACGATCTTCATCCGCGGGCTCTCGGGGGTGGAGACGCACGTCACGGATTATTGATTGCGGTTCGACAACACAACGGGGCAACCTGCCGTTAGTGCGCGGCGGGGCGTAGGCGGGTCGGGGGTGTGGGCGTACCGGTGGTCAAGGATCCTATTAGCTCTTAGTTAATGTTGGATACTTGGCCTCTTCCTCCCGCCAATTCCTACCTATACAACCATCTATGGTGACGTCAAAAACCATGAATTTCGAGATTAGGCTCCAAATTCATGCTCTTAAAGCACAAAAACCATTACCAGTAAGATCAAGAATGTTGATTAATGCAGTAAAATTAATGTGAACCACAGGAACATCGAGGGAGAACCAGGGACAGATTGAGGCGCTTATGCAGCAAGTAGAAGCAGAAACTTCGTTAGGGAGCCATGCAAACTTCAGGATCAATAAAATTATCCATTTACAATGGAACTTATCTATATTCAGCATGATTCACCAGACCAGTCGGTGTTGGGCTTCTCGCAATTACGAGGTTCTACCCGTTTTGGTTTCTCCCGCTAATCAACAGTCTAACTGACTCATTACCGCAATGTAGGAGTAAACCAACTAGAGCGAAATGAGTCAGAGGCACACAATCCTCATTTCTTTCTCTGTAGTTTGTACCATTCCGCTCTTTGTGCGACCGGGTCGGTCGCGTTTATCGCCATGCTTAAGTGATTCGTGTTCCAAATTCCTTTTTACCCGTTTGACAAGCTACAGTCCTTTTGGTAATTGATTATGTGAGGACGGAGAAGAGTTTTCAGTATGATGACGATTCCCCGCTCGGCCCACTGCAGAGGGAAACAGATAAGATTTAAAGCAAGTCAAGTTGAGATTAATGGAAGTGCATCTGAGAGGGCATTTTGTTTGAGAGTTTTGGCGACTTGAGGTACACGCCAAGCGTTGTGATAAGTCGATAGCTCGTTGAAGTCTTTCGACAATGATTGGCATCTCAGCCATTCATGCAACATATTTTCCGTCAGACCACAGCTAAGCGTTCAAGCATTCTGAGGAGGAAGGGCCTGCATTAAATCCTCGTCAGAAAAACCGTCGAATTGAGATTTTCTGAGTTCTTCACATTCCAGCAACCCGAAGGTTACCACGGTCGCCTGCCCACGCAGCACCGGGAACACAATGGCTTCATCTAAAAGACGAGAAGCTTATCGGCCGGGTTCGGAAGCCCCAGGTCCTTGTCAGACCTACAGCAGCGAGGAAGACAAACACACAAATCCTTGACGGACTCCGATGTTGTGGGAAGAAACCCGAGAACGAAGGTTGTTACAGCCAACAGCGGAGGTCACGCAAGAACTGATGACACCGATACTTTCCGAGCTTCATTAACGCAAGATAAAATAAACACAAGGTGAAAACAATCGAGCAATGCAACGTTGACAAGACGCATCAGCGATTTCTGAACGCCACAAGTTCGCTGCATGTTTCCAAACACGCTCCCTCACTCGTGATCGATGATGCCATCATCAAAATTGAACTGATGAACTAAAGATGCGAATAACTATGTCCACAAAACTCGACAATTTCATCCAAAACGCTGCGAATTCTTACACAGAGCTTGGTTATTCCTCGGACCAGGCGTATGGAGACTCATTTCTTTAACGTGGGGAAAATGGGGAAAACAGTGGGTGTGGTGGGTCCGGACCCATTCCAATCGATTCAGGATCCAAAATTTAGTGAAAAATGATACCCCACACGCCTAGGTACCAGAAATATCGAAAACACACATTCAAAATGGGTAATACTCGTAAATACCCATTTTGGCCCATAACCTCTTCAAAAAAATTTTTTTGGGCCAAATCGGTGAAATTGACTTTTTGCATGAAAACATAGGTTGATTATCCAAGGAAAAACCAACCAAAAATCGAAATTTCCAATAAAAAAATTTCCAGTTAGTCTTCGAAACTTCTCAGCCGATTAGCCCACATTTGGGGAGTTATGGCTGAAAATGTTTTTTTTTTTTTAAACCTAATTTTCGGGATTATTTGGAAAGTAAGCATGTAAACTAGGTGTGGGTTTTCTATAAAATTTCAACGCTGAATCTATTGTGATGGGCCCCGGACTGATTGGTGCCCACTGGAAATTGGGATAGGGTCAAAATGGGTATCTCAACACCTATTTTGAATGTGGTTTTTTGAGTTTGGGGGACCCAGGCGTGTGGGGTATCATTCTCCAGCAAATTTTTGACGCTGAATCGATTGGAATGAGTCGAGGACACTCGCGGTATTCCCCCCAAAAAAAATTTTCTAATTGAAAAATTGTATTAACGCGTGTGTGTCCGTGCCCGTTGGCTAGTAGAGCTTAAGCAGGGAGGAGCTTTAGTAGAGCTTTAGCAGGGAGGAGCTTTAGTAGAGCTTTAGCAGGGAAGCACATCTATTAGTCTCTCGGCTACCGTATGTTTGGGAGCCGGCGACATTCCTCAAGGACCTCGCCGGATACGGGCAAAACAGTGCAACTGAGTTCCCTTGGGCCGATTTGGTGATCGACCTCCGTCGAAGCTCAGGAGCGACATTGACTCGGGGAGGATTTAAAAGGCGCGAGGGGGTAGTGGGTCAAGATCATTACGGCGGGTAATGACGTCACACGGTGGGTTATGGTACTTTCAATCCTTTACATAACTCGACATCTGAACAACCTTCCCTTCACTTTCCGCCCCGCCCACTTCCGCGAGAGCGACCGAGATTGGTGACGAGGGAAAATCCGCGGAGTCAGAGCCGAACTGAGTCGTTTTCGTTCGCGAGCGGAATTTTTGACGACTTTTGACCGGGTGATTATATACCAGGCCCACTTCTCTCCAACTGACTGGCTTTTCAGTTTCTCGCGAGTACAAACGAAGGCAATCCTGGCCATCCTCAGCATCTCCCACAGTCTATGTCAACCTATGTCTTCATGCAAAAGGTTAACCCCTCCGATTTGGCTCAATATTTTTTTCTGGACGTTTCATGGTGTCTAGATCAAAATCCAGAAAACAATTTTGGGCCGAACATCTCCTTTTCAGCCCGATCGGACCAAATTTGGGCGGAATAGGGGTCAAAATGTGTATTTCGAAAAATGGGTTTTCGAGATTTCGGGTAGGCATGTGCCTATCTACCCATTTTGAATGTGTGTTTTCGAGATTGGTACCTAGGTGTGTAGGGTATCATTTCCCACTAAAATTTGGACCCTGACCCGTTTTCGTTCAACTCAACATGAAAACGCAAGAAGTAAAAATTTAGGGAAAACTGGAGAGATGCATGAAAATAAGTTGATCACTCAAGAAATAATAAACAAAAAAGAAACCAGCATCAGCTCTCCTCACGCGAAATACAATGACACACTATTGAGTCATACTTAAATTATCCAAGCTAAGCAGAAAATCAGTGGACATCCGTGGTTCAGAAGTGCATTATATGCACATTGCGGTTAATCCTGGCTCACAGCGGTATCGTACACGTCAGCAGTTGAGCAGCATCAATTTACTACTTGGATGAGTGACCTGTTTGTTGAGTGAGCCAGCCGTCCGGGTGAGCGAAATGGTCGAACCGGTTTTTGGGGCGCAATGTCCACACCATAAAGCCCGTCTCACATAAACACACACAACACACACGCAGAAAAAAATATTCCGTATAGTTGTTACAATCGATGTCGGATTCGATATGGTCACCTCCACATTCACAGGCTACTGTCTATTATATGACGAAAACGTTCATGTCATACGAGCATTATACTCTTGAAAAGTCAGGATACCCAACTTCAATTCCACGTACATTACTGGCAAGTAAATTTACAACATTGAGAGGAATCTCGGGTTTGCAGACGTGGAATTCATTTGAAGTCATTTTCCAGTTTTAAGGTATGATGGGTTTTATTAAGGTCGACTTTTATTTATTTTTTTCATTTTAATTCGACGATTCGCCAGGTCCTGGCCTGGCATGATCAGGAACCACCAACAACAACGGAATCTCCAAAACCGTAGATGTTCGTCAGTGGCATAAGGTACAGGACAAAAATATAGAGGAGTGGAGGGTATGAGGTTTACGTTGAAGACTTTCGTCCTAAGGTTAGTATCTACCTCTAAATTCAAAAACTTCGGTCGTCATCCTAAATAACCGCCACAATTTCTGAATGTACCTTAGGTCCTCCTTAAAATCAATTTCCAGCGAATTTGCTTTCCACTGGTGGGAGAACAATCGATATTTTACCCTCGGTAGGTGTTCCCCTCGTGGCTGCAATAGTCATAATGTCTCAATCCGTACACTTCGCGGTCTGTTCGTGGCGAACGTTCTGTGTACAGATGAATGACTAAGCGACCCCTTGTAGTTGACTGAGGCTCCACTGCATAATGCCAGAGGACGACGGGTGTTGGAGAGGAGCTCGAGTATTGACCACCGTAAATTGGCGGTGGTTGAACAAGTGACAGCGCGCCCTTCCACGGCAAGACTTCACTGGTAGGGCAGCTGCTCCTCCAACTATAACCGAGCGGAATTGATTCTCCCTGAACCAAACAGGTAAGTCAACGGAGGCCATTCAGTTTGAATTTTCGGGGTACAAAAACCCCTTCAGCAACCGGACAAACACAGCAAGATGTCTGTTAAATTATCCCAAAATTGTTTTCGATTCATCGAATTTTGGGAACTAGGCATGTGGATTATCATTTTCCACTAAATGCTGCAGGGTGAATCCCTTGATAAGGGTCCCCGACCGATCGGTGTGGAAAAGGGTTTTTGAGATACCTGGGGATATCACTACGCTTTAGCGATTGGTTGGTCTTTCCAGGTCTTGGAACTGAGGACTAGATCCGTATAACTGCAGCCTACCTGCTAGTTTTGTCCCAAATGTTGTTGAGGAGGTGGTCGAAGGTGTCCTGTTCGAAGGTGCGAGCACATTTTTATGTAAAAGGTTGTACGAGACTGACATGTACGAGAATCAATCATTTTTGAAGTCTGTTTCCTCGGCCCTGAGCTAGATTCTGCAACTTATCATCTTCATGGAGCTTAGCCCACCAGCAGCTGCTCTATCCCTCCTTCTAGTGACAGCTAATATGTCCATTTTGCGAATTGGTGGAACACGAGCTGCCCCATCGTTCTTGCCTCGGCCTGTTGGGAATGCAAATGCCGGAAATACCGCCAGAATCGGCCTGTTTACTCATCAATGAGTTTGAATGGTTTGATCTGTCTGTCAGTGAGCGAATACATTTCCTAAATCAGCTGGCCTGCCAGAAAACCCACGGTTTTATCAGGAGTAGGATTATCATTTTCCACTAAATGCTGCAGGGTGAATCCCTTGATAAGAACCCAGACCGATAGGACCGGAAAAGGGTTTTCGAGATTCTTGGGGATATCACTAAGCCTTGCCAGCGATTGGTTGGTCTTTCCAGGTCTTGGAACTGAGGACTAGATCCGTATAACTGCAGCCTACCTGCTAGTTTTGTCCCAAATGTTGTTGAGGAGGTGGTCGAAGGTGTCCTGTTCGAAGGTGCGAGTACATTTTTATGTAAAAGGTTGTCGTCATGATGGAGTGGACAAACGAGTTGGTTGAGTACTTGATAGACATGTACGAGAATCGATCATTTTTGAAGTCTGTTTCCTCGGCCCTGAGCTAGATTCTGCAACTTATCATCTTCATGGAGCTTAGCCCACCAGCAGCTGCTCTATCCCTCCTTCTAGTGACAGCTAATATGTCCATTTTGCGAATTGGTGCTGTGGAACACGAGCTGTCCCATCGTTCTTGCCTCGGCCTGTTGGGAATGCAAATGCCGGAAATACCTTCAGAATCGGCCTGTTTACTCATCAATGAGTTTGAACCCCCAACGGTTTTTCAATGGTTTGGCCTGTCTGTCAGTGAGCGAAAACAGTTCCGAAATCTGCTGGCCTGCCAGAAAACCCACGGTTTTGTTGAAAAGTTGGTTGAGTACTTGATAGACATGTACGAGAATCGATCATATTTGAAGTCTGTTTCCTCGGCCCTGAGCTAGATTTCTCTCTTGAGGCTCATTTTTAGTGAATTTTGTTTCAGCAGCTTACCATGTTCTGCTTAGCCCACCAGCAGCTGCACTATCCTCCTTCTGGTTACAGCTAATATGTCCATTTTGCGAATTGGTGCTGTGGAACACAAGCTGTCCCATCGTTCTTGCTTCAGCCTGTTGGGAATGCAAATGCCGGAAATACCACCAGAATCGGCCTGTTTACTCATCAATGAGTTTGAACCCCCCACAGTTTGAGCCCAATGGTTTGGTCTGTCTGTCAGTGAGCGAAAATAGTTCCGAAATCTGCCGGCCTGCCAGAAAACCCACGGTTTTGTTGAAAAGTTAGTTGAGTACTTGATAGACATGTACAAGAATCGATCATTTTTGAAGTCTGATTCCTCGGTCCTGAGCTAGATTCTGCAGCTTATCATGTTCATGGAGCTTAGCCCACCAGCAGCTGCACTATCCTCCTTCTAGTGACAGCTAATATGTCCATTTTGCGAATTGGTGCTGTGGAACAAGAGCTGCCCCATCGTTGTCGGCCTGTTGGGAGTGCAAATGCCGGAAACACCGCCAGAATCGGCCTGTTTGCTCATCAATGGGTTTAAAACCCCCCACGGTCAATGGTTTGGCCTGTCTGTCAGTGAGCGAAAACAGTTCCGAAATCTGCTGGCCTGCCAGAAAACCCACGGTTTTGTTCAAAAGTTGGTTGAGTACTTGATAGACATGTACGAGAATCGATCATTTTTGAAGTCTGTTTCCTCGGCCCTGAGCTAGATTCCTCTCTTGAGGCCCACTTTTCCCCTCATTTTTAGTGAATTTTGTTTCAGCAGCTTATCATGTTCATGGAGCTTAGCCCACCAGCAGCTGCACTATCCTCCTTCTAGTGACAGCTAATATGTCCATTTTGCGAATTGGTGCTGTGGAACACGAGCTGCCCCATCGGTCTTGCCTCGGCCTGTTGGGAATGCAAATGCCGGAAATACCGTCAGAATCGGCCCGTTTAGTCATCAATGAGTTTGAACCCCAATGGTTTGGCCTGTCTGGCAGTGAGCGAAAACATTTCCGAAATCTGCTGGCCTGCCAGAAAACCCACGGTTTTGTTGAAAAGTTGGTTGAGTACTTGATAGACATGTACGAGAATCAATCATTTTTGAAGTCTGTTTCCTCGAGCTAGATTCCTCTCTTGAGGCTTTCCCCTCATTTTGAGTGAATTTTGTTTCAGCAGCTTAGTATGTTCATGGAGCTTAGCCCACCAGCAGCTGCACTATCCTCCTTTTAGTGACAGCTAATATGTCCATTTTGCAAATTGGTGCTGTGGAACACGAGCTGTCCCATCGTTCCTGCCTCGGCCTGTTGGGAATGCCGGAAATACCGTCAGAATCGGCCTGTTTACTCATCAATGAGTTTGAGCCCCCAGCGGTTTTTCAATGGTTTGGCCTGTCTGGCAGTGAGCGAAAACATTTCCGAAATCTGCTGGCCTGCCAGAAAGCCCACGGTCTTGTTGAAAAGAGCCGTCCAGTGATGATTGACGTCTTACAATCGATCATCTCTCGAGTATCGTTGTTTCACTTGTTGCGACAGCATCAGACGACGTCGACGTCCTGGCTGGTTAACAAACGACGTCAAAGGCCCAGAGAGAAACTTCAGGAGTCTTCACTAACTTTCACTCGGTGCGGTAGCCCCAGTACGAGAGATCACGTCCCCTTTTTTCACGTTTCCACTTGAATCAGTGAAACCAAACCGGATCTAAGAGCATAATAATCCGCTAACTTCTTTTCCGTTTCTAATAGTTTTCGTCGCTCCGGTCCTAGTTCACTCAAGAGCGGCTGCGTCCAACTCAAAGGTCCCCCAATGGCTTTCATTTATTTTATTGTACATAAAAATAACATCGTAACTCCTAATATTGATTAGAGAACTCTAAGTATGAGTTCATACGATGAAAAATCGACACACATAAATTAAAATGAGTGAAAATTGACACCCTAGATGGCCAAAACGCCAAAAATCTCGAAACGCCATCAATCAAAAAATACTCATTTTCTCTCATTACACCTTGCGGAAAAATTCTGACGACTCTGGGTTAGACATTGATTGAGTGAACGATTATTAATTGAACGATAGCCAATGGTCATGTAGACTGGGAATAGCGCAATTTTGTCCAAAGCAGGATTATAGGAAATGAACTCTTCAGTTTGGCGTTTGCATATCGTAAAACACCCAACAACGTACGTAAGTATTGATGTCAGCGCCAAAAACACTGAAATCTGACTTCCAACGATGCTGTCTGAGGTCATACATAATATGTACAAGAAACAGTTGTCAGACAGAAATCACTTCTGTACCCTCTTTCGAGAAATCTCCAAAAAAAAAAAAAAAAAATGAATATCTGGCTCAAAAACCCAATTTTACTGACAATCCCAAAGAACTCGCACACTTTGCGAGAAGAATCATGAGTCTACATACATTAAAACGAATATAATGATAATTTCTCCCTACTCTTAATCTTCTTTTCCTTAATCGCGGAACATGATTCAAAATCTTTCTTCCTAATTCAATAAATAAAATTCAAATTACAAATTCAGGCAATGGTATTACCTCTGCTCAAATATTTTCGGCTGCTACTTTGGCAATAAATAATTATTCGCAAATTCCGGCTCCCCATTACAATACAAAATCTCCAAAAACACATATTCAAACAATAGATCCAGGGTCCAAAATTTAGTGAAAAATGATACCCCTCACACACCTAGATTGCAAAAAAATCTCAAAATTCCATTATTTGAAATTCACATTTTGACCCCTACCCCACCCAAATTTGGTCCAATCGGGTTGAAAAGTTTCGAGGACCAACTAGAGCCAGAAACGGGTCCCTGACCTAAATTTCAGATTTTTAGAAAATTTTCTACTACCAAAGTCGGCGGACGGACATTTGCTAATTTTGATTTAGACATCTTGAAACGTCCAGAAAAAATTTTTGGGTCGAAAATAACCAACCAAAATTTAAAGATAATTTGTCGAGATGACATTACCATAACTGATTACTAGCTGTTTCGTTATTATGTACCACGCAGTGGTTGGGTGACATACGTAAATACCCTCAAAAACTTGGTATGGAAACCACAACTTTTACCTATAACCCTTTTTTTTTTTTTTTTTTTTTTACTATTTCTTATAGATTTATCCAAATAAGCTCGTCTCAGTTCTCCTCATGAACAAGGAATATTCCTTCATTCCCTCATTCGTTGAGTGTTTCACTTGAGGAGTATTTTCAACTCCCAGAAGAGTCAAAGCCCCTAACCGGCCGGCAAAATCATGTCCACTAAGCAAAATAACAAGACGCGACGATGCGGAAACAATTGTTACGAAAATCTAAACAAGATCCCGGTCGTCAACTTTTCTCTTTTTAGTAGCAGCTATCAATCTCGAGAAGTTTTCGCTTTGATAAAGAACACTTCGAACACCAAGGACGAAATTAAGGCAAAAGTAAAAGTACAAAAACTGCAGAAGCTTTGAATTTTTCAAAAAGGAAAACTAGTGCTTGTATTCGTTTGCCATTTTGATTCAAATTTCTCCAAAAAATTTATAAGGAATCGCCAATGTGGCTACGCCATTCAAAAGCAAGTTGAATGCGGCTCGTTTGAAAATTTCGTGTGATCGACACACACAAATACGGGTTCATACGGAAAATGTCCAAAAAGAGTTCCAAAAAGAATCCAACAAAATCGTAAACGATCAAAAACCGGATTTGGGAGCAAAAGGGGTCAAAATGATTATAATCAAAAAATGGATTCTTGAGATTTTTGGTGATCTGGGCGTGTGGGGTATCATTTTCGACTAAATTTAGGACGCTGAATCAAATGAGACAGGTCCCAGGACGATTGGTGCCTCTCAGGAGAGGTTATGGGTCAAAATGGGTAACTACCTATCTATTTTGAATGTGTTTTCGAGATTTCTGGTACCTAGGTGTGAAGGGTATCATGTTCCTTCCATCAAATTTAGGAATGCGTCTCCAAGCTCCTGGTCCAATAAATAACCAACCCCTGTGGAAGAATTTGCAGCATTTTTTACATAGAAAATAGTACAATCGTTGCACCGGGGGTTGTAGGACGTTTTGAGGATTTTCGTGGAGCAGTTGAAACTGAAGAGAAACTACGACCGCTCTCCCTTTCCTTCCACATAGCTGGCTCATCGAGGGGTTAGGTCTAATGGCATGGAAGCATCCCCCACCCCCGGCTCTCCTGGAATTGTCCCAAGCCAGAAAGCCGCAACGCTTCCTGGATGAGACTCGGAGAAACTTCCCTCGGTGGTCAGAGCATATCGGGAAGCTCGGCATTGACGGATGAAACCAGATGACCGGTCCAAGACCCCCCAAAACTGGGCGCATATATTCCAGGCGAGAAGTCTACCTTTCTACTTGATGGAACTGGACTGGTGATGTTTTTCGACGAGTTGAACGAGCCCTTTTAATGGATTGTTTTGGTGACAAGTGCAGTTTCGCAGGACAATTTCAAATCAAAACTCAGCTCGCGGTCATCCGAACACGAGGACATCTTGGCTCATGACCTGAAAACACTCAGCAAGGTGATGTGAAGACACCGTGTACCAACACCAAAATGTGGAAACCTGCTTTTGTTTTCCCACTTTTCGGCCAAATTTTGTGTTCGTTGAGCACTCAAATTGGTGATCCGCAATGTTCAGAGAAAGGACGGGTACTTGGGATGGACAGGGTCTTGAATATGGCATTAGATAACAGCTATGAAGAACTGCACATACAATGTTTCCAGTCCAAATGATTCTTTTAACCGGCGTAGAATTTCGTCATAATCATTTTTTATCCAGCGAGTTCCCTTGTGATTTTCAAGATATTTAAAAAAGAAGACAAATAAAACAAGAAAAATATTTGGTTTTCAGGCCATCAAACATTGTAAGAAACTGTGCATGTTCAAGTCACATAATGGAACTCCGAACCACTCAAACACAAATGATGAGTACAGGGGAAGAATGGTTCTTGTCCAATGTTTACCAAAAATGAGATATGAGTGCCATCTGTTGCCTATTTACCGTAGTTAGCAACTTATATTATCGATTATTAAATAGTTAAGCAGCATGCACAAATTTTTATTTTTTGAATTTGGATGATACCCTTGTCTCTATGCGTTTTGAAACCTTAAAAATGGTTTTTCTCGAAATCAAGTTTTATGGACATGTATCATTCTTCCCCTGTACTCTTCAAATGTCAACGACAAAACTAGACTACAAATCTTCAAGGTAAAGGAGCTTGCCCTTCGACACATTCAACTCAATGAAAATTGAATGCAGGAAGAAATGGGCTACAGCGCCATTAATTTTCCTAGCTTATTAGATATACTCGTACTTCCCTTATGCATAGCAAACGATACCTATAAGAAATCTAACGTGACTGATCATGTAAAAAATTATATGCTCGCCGTATCGCACTAAACGCATTTGTTTTAATGCAGTGTATCGTTCTGTGCTCTAAAATCAGATCACAATGGAATAATTTTTTATGAATTAATTGCCCATAGTACAGTAAAACTGGGTTAACGTGAGGAAATAAAACATTGAAAATGAACGAAGTTGTTTGTCGTTATCAGAACGACTGGACAAGAATGACGGACGTAGCACGATGTGTCAGTAAACGTGGAAAACACCATGCAAAGTCCATCCTTGAAAATTGATGTTGTTCCTCGATTAGTTGTGCTTTAGCGAAAACGCAGCAGTATAAAATGCAACAGTGTCTCAAATTTGGACGACCAGTCAGCAAATGCCTCCACTGGTCGAATGGGGTGGATTTTGACTGACAGTCTGTTCGGAAGGTGGCAATAACACGCTTAATGCGAGTGACATTCAACGTGATGGCCAGACGGTTCATCGCGACTGGTCACCAACCAATCTCCTTAATGGCGCCATTACCTCAGCACTTCAGGCCTTTCTAACAAGACGAAGCGAAGCCAACAATTCGAACGTGTCGTCATAATAAAAAGTGAGATGAATATGCGGTAAGATGTAATCGGAAGGAGAACGGAAACGAACGTATGCGACTTATTTTCAAATTTAAATGTAAAACGTGATACCAGGTATCATTGCGAGTTTCGTACAAATGACAAAATGTATCAGCAGCACATGGAAGACCCCGGCTGCTAATACCCTACGGGGAAGAGGATAAAATCTCCCAGTACAGCAACATTAGCTGCACGACTGCAACCAGGCAGAGACTGCAGGATACGAGAGAACAAATAAAAGATTGTTTCAAATGAATACCTGTTGGGCAGGCTCAAGTACCGACGATTATCCAGTGACAGACTGAACCACTGTTAACGAATCAATCACTTTTCTGAATAAGAATCTATGAATCCATACCAATATGATGGAGGAGACAAAGATGAGGTGGAGCAAAACGCGTATTGCTGCAAGTTCTATGCAATTGTAAATGAATCTTCAATAATTCAGAAACATGACCTTGGCGCCATCCATACCAGGAGCACCATATTCACTTTGTACCAGCACCATTCGAGATGGAAGAATCACAAAAAGATAAAAAATAATACGAAAAAAAAATCTGCAAATTCTTACACACGGGTTGGTTATTCCTTGGACCAGGCGCATGGAGATTCATTTCTTCAACATGGGGAAAATGGGGAAAACAGTGGGTGTTGCGGGTCCCGGACCCATTCCAATCGATTTAGGGTCCTAAATTTAGTGGAAAATGATACCCCACACGCCTAGGTACCGGAAATCCCAAAAACACATATTCAAAATGGGGTAATATAAACCCAATTTGACCCATAATTTCTTCCAGTGGGTGCCAATCGTTCTGGGACACACATCATTGGATCCAGCGTCCAAAATTCAGTGGAAAATGATACCCCACTCGCCTAGATCGCCCAAAATCTCGAAAATCCATTTTTCAAAAAACACATTTGGCCCCTACCCCACCCAAATTTGGTCCGATCGGGCTGAAAAGTTTCGAGGACCTTCCTATGCCAGGAACAGACCCCTGACTCAAATTTCAAATTTTTAGAAAAATTTCTACTACCAAAAACGGCGCGGACGGCGGACGGCGTACGTCGGACGGACATTATCTTTTTCTGATCTAGACACCATGAAACGTCCAGAAAAAATTTTTGAGCGGAATCGGTGGTTGTTGGTACTTTTGCATGAAAACATAGGTTGATTATTCAAGGAATAACCAACCAAAAAGTTCAGCAAGAACTTCAATTTCTTCATCAGATGATTTGAAATCAGCCCATTGATGAAACATGACAAACATGTCCTCCACGCTCAACTTGGATAAACAGTAATAACGATAACTAATGAATTATTACGTTATTGTTTCCATTTTCCAGGAAGGCGGGCTGAACGATGAAAAAACAAACAACAGTCTTCGGCACGAAGAAGGAGGCAGGATGATGATAAGAGCCTGTGATAAGCTGAGCAGCGAACGTGAAAACATCGAATGCGCCTGACTGGGAATGAACGTCCGGAGAGAAATCTAGAAACAACTTCAACAGATCCAGATCGTGTTGCTGATATTCTTTCAGCCTTTTTTGAAACTATACGGAAATTTTATAATTATTTGTTGTCAATGACTGATATTGCCCCTGCGAGGGCGGACTGGAGGATAAGTGAAACACAGTGATAACGTAAGGGCGACAAAGTGCAAAAACCACTGCAAATTGAATATGGAGAAGAATGCGTTTGTTCCCACTCCTCTCATTTCGGCAATTTACAACAGGAAACGAAGATTTCCCCCTCCAACCATCTTCCCCATTCAATACCGTCGTTTACATCCAATCATAATCGAAAAGCCGCGACAGTTGGTGAACTCCAATCGCCGGTAATTTTGATCCTGGATGACGTCATAAGCCGGGACGATGCAACTTGGACACGTCATTCTTTCCACCCCATCGGAGTTTCTTGATCTTCATCCTTTTCAAGCGATAAATCGCCGAGGGCAACGACCCCATTCGAACCCCTCTTTTCGCTCCAAACTAATAAGCGGGCTTTCCGTTGACACATCGATGCTTGTGAGCAGTAAAACGTTGCCTGCTGACGTTTGGACGGCAAAAGTTTGAATTGCGGGTTTTTGGTTGGTTATTCCTTGAATAATCTGCCTATGTTTTCATGCAAAAAGTCAACCTCTCCGATTCGGCTCAAATTTTTTTTCTGGACGTTTCATGGTGTCTAGATCAAAAAAAGGTCAATGTCCGTCCGCCGTCCATTGTCCGCGCCGTTTTCGGTAGTAGGAAATTTTCTAAAAATCTGAAATTTGGGTCAGGGTCTGTTCCCGGCCTAGGACGGTCCTTGAAACTTTTCAGCCCGATCGGACCAAATTTGGGCGGGGTAGGGGTCAAAATGTGTTTTTTGAAAAATGGATTGTTGAGGTTTTGGGCGGTCTAGGCGAGTAGGGTATCATTTTCCACTAAATTTTGGACCCTGAATCGATTGGAATGGGTCCGGGACCCGCCACACCCACTGTTTCCCCCATTCGAGGAATAACCAACCCGTGTGTAAGAATTTGCAGGGTTTTTATGACCAATTTCAAGTCTTAAATTTGCCAAAAATGTAAAATGTTTCTTAAATGTGTTGAATTTTGTTGGGGATCTCTTCCAGCACTAGTTGGTCCTTGAAACTTTCCAGTCCAATTGGACCGAATTGGGAGGGAGGAGGAACTCTATAAAATCTATAAAGATGTGTTTTTCGAAAAATCTGTGGGGCATCATTTTCCACTAAATGGACGCTGAATCGATTGAAATGAGTCCGAGGCAATCACTATTTTCTCCATACACCTGCTCTAAGGAGTAACCAACCCTGGTCAACAAATTTGCTGAGTTTTGTTATGGACATCATGGAACGAATACAAAAAATTGTGGTCCTAATTGGAGATGACCAAACTTCCATGACCTTAAGCATGATTACATAGGTTGAATGTTCAAGAAATAACCAACAAATGCCAAAGTATTGTTGATCATTCTGCGGGCTTCTGAACAATGTTTCCTCGGATTATTCGCACGTCTATTAACTTCCAGAGAAACGGCCGTTCATCGAAAACTCATTAGAACGCGCATAAGCCAACTGGCCTCTTAATTAATTGCCGAAAAAATTACGCCGCGGGTTTTGTTACTCGCGGGAGAAAGCCAAAATGAGCTTTCTCCTTCATCCGTTCCATGACAAGTCACCAGGCTTTTGGAAATCACTGTTAGTGAGACAATACTCATTTTATACATTCAGTTCAAATCAAGGTCGTCTCGAGTTTGCCGAGAAGTTCAATATCCACTGCAGAAGACGGGATTTGCCCTTTGAAGGCGAAAGGAGAGGCGCCGCGGATCGTCGGATTTGGTGGATTTGAGGCGATAAATCAACGGTTGAGGAAAATCCCGAGGGACCTTTAAGAGAACATGGCTCGACAGTGGAAATACCATGAAAGGCGAAATCCACCTACAAACGGTGAATAAGGTAAATAACTTGATAAATACCGAGGTAAGAGGTGTCAGAAAAGCAATGTTGAGGGAAATTTAGAAAAAGGTAAGGTCACACACCTTATGGCAACTTTATTAAGAAGAGAGAGACGAGAAATAGTTTTTTACCTATTAATCGTAATTAATTTTTCTAATAATCGTTTCTGTCATCTTCCAGAGAGCGAATTCATCATATATGATGTAATACATAATCCACTTAAATCACATTTTTACGGTTCTACGGATTATTTTCTGCAACACGAACACAACCACAATGAAAAACTTGAATTATTTTTGAGAAACCGGTTCAGCAGTTTAAAGGGAACGTTTGGTAGGTTCCTATATTTCGATTTCACTAATCAGCGGTCAAACGGCTACAAAAAATGACGAATTTTGTACTAAAATTGCGATTAATGAACAAAAAAGAATTATGAAGTGAATGAAAGCAGGGGCATTTTGGAGGAAAAAGATATTATTTTCAGAAGGGAAAACTCCGTTTTGAACCAAGTTTTTGGTTTTTGCGTTTTTCACGAAAAACCTTGAAAGGTATAGATCGTGTGAAGGTACCTACAGAGCAAGTAGTGTTTTTTTGGACTCAACAAATCGATTGAGGCGAACAATCGATACTCCACATCCGTTCAGACGAGTTGACACCGCCGCCGTTCTGTCCCCCTTGTCACGATTCACGAACGGTGTTCGCCCACTCGGCGGAGCCTTCAAACCGTTAAACTCGGTTTTTCTCGCGGTCCGCCGTTTTGTTCGGCTCAATGGGAACAAACTCCCAGTTGTTCCATCAGGTGGATCGTCAGACCGAAACGCCCCTCGACGAGCGGAGAAACTCGCTGAAGTGAAAGTCAGTGAAGGATTGAACCCGGCGTTGGACGTTCCCTCTGGCACGGCGGAGCCGGTGATGAGGCCGGCCGGTGGAAACGGAGCCGGCGATGGTGAGCCACTTCGCCAGGCAATTGATCGTTTCACACATTAATGAATGCCGCCGGGTGGAATGTGCAGGTGTTGAAGATTCACGTTCTGCCGCAAATCCCGGTTTTCTTCAGAAATTGTACTTGCTGCCCCGAAAAAGGGCTATCCCTTCTACCTGACCAAAGGGACAACAGACGCTCGCCCCGTTTTCCAGTACTTTACTTCAATGTGTTCAGCCAGGCCAGTTTTCTACCTACAAATGAATTCGGGAAGTCTTTCGGTTGGGGAGGGCTAGTTCAAAACAGTTTCCAAAAAACTGCCAAAAATCATTTCTTTCTTTCTTTTTGGACTTACATATTTATTTATTATTTTGAGAGAGAAAAATGGGTTAATCTAGTGAAAGATTGAAAATTTAAACCTCCTCTTTATTTTCCAAAGAGCCCTTAGCGTTGAAATTCTGATTATTCATCCATTCAGTTCACGATCAAATCATTTTTATTATACCTAGCTTTCAAAAACCCGTTTAGGACCGAGCCGAAGATCCTTCAATACTGGAAAAAGAGGCAGCAGTATACTAGGCTGTGAAAGATTTCCAGAGCTTTTCTTCTAATAGAGAATTTTCAGCGACATGAAGTATTTCGATCTGTTTTCCAATGTGACCAATCTAGATCACATTCCGGTTTAAATAGATTTTCAGGTTTTCAGTCATGAAGGGCCTTGAAGGTGAAGGTTGGGACGGTTTGTATTCTCGGCTGCAGACGTACGCCAAGATGGATCCCGGCCCCCACAACGGAGAAAAACCGGTTCAGCGGCTCTCAAAGGTCCACTCAGAGGTCTCGGCAACCAGAAATGAGATTTTGTTGATAATAATTAGAGGTTAGTGACGCGCTCTAGGACAAAAGGACTAATTAGGCTAATTGGTTTGCAACGGAAAAAAAATCCTCTGGTTGTTTTGACATCGCGGAGACCCGATGATAATCAAACTTAGTGGTAGAAATGGTAAAAAATTTGGCTCAAAATAAATTCCAGAGTGAGCCAAAAATATTATTACGACGGGGAAAGTCTTTTCAGCATCATGATGTCTATTGGTAAAAATGACGTAAAGGGCGGACAATTGAAAATCACAACATTCGCTACATTCTAGGTATTACAACAATTTTGTTTTCATGTTGTTCAGTAGAAAAAACAAATTTAGCAAATAGATGTGGAAGCCAGCGGGATTTTTTTTTTTACTGCTGACAGGTAAACCGTAGAAAAATACGTTTCAGCGGGAAGTTGAAACCACTCATGAACGTAGGATCATACCAAAGTGGTACGCGATTTGTAATGAATTTACGGAAAAAGGTTGTTGTTGAATGAAGGATCGCAAAAAACCAGGTTGAATGAATCATTCAATAACAAAGAGCAACAGAAGGTGTATCAGCAGGGCTTTGACGGAAAAATTAATTGAATTGATGAATGAGACAATAGGTACCGGCTGCTGTTGCTAAGGGCCAGAGGAGGCAGGACAAAGGAAAGTAGCCCGGTCGCGAGGGGGCTCGTGTAGACCAAACCCGCACGGCATCAGCTGATGCGTAGAACCCGCGGCGGATTGGAACGAGCAGGAAAGGAGAGTGCAACAATTGGGATTGGGATTGAGCGGAGACTCACCTCGGTGCCGGGCGGAGTGACGGAAATGTGGATTTCGTCCATTTCGACGGAGTGTGAGATGACGGCGCCGGACACTTCGCGGCCGTTGAACGTGATGAAAACTTTCTGCGCCGGCAGAAGAACGACGCCGGTCATCGTGCAAAAACCCGGCCCGATGAGCTCCGAGTCGCGGTACTCGCGTTTGAACGGCGGCGCGCTCGGGACGGGGTCGAACCGAACCGAATATCGCGACTCGGACACCGAACTCGAGCTGCCCGGCGTCTTCACGGCGTTGATCACCCCGGCGTAGTAAATCCCGTCTTCTCCCCGGACGCAGACCCGGGTCCCGATTATGGACCGTTTAGCCAGCCGTTTACCGGTCGACATTTTGCTTGAAGAATCAATTTTGAATGGTTTTCCGCAAATTGCGCACGTTCACTCGAAATATCGTACTATTCAATAAGTTCCAATTTGGAAAACAACTCCGGGGTTCCGGAACCCTCGAACCCAACCTGCTCCTCTGAGAAATAACCTCCTCCTGAGGGCTCAACACATAGCAGCAAGGCACGGGAGGACGCACTTCACTCGGCGGAATCTCGCACTAGAATGCCGGTCGCCCAGCTGAGCTCATTGGCTGACCTACTTCCCCTCTCCTCACACTGTTTACAAGACCAGCTGATCCCCCCACTCCCGTGACGTCAGCTCGCGCTCCCAAGGCCCATCGCCTGCCGGTTAATGTCGTCACCCCCCGCCCAACCACGACTGCCAGCACAGCTCCCGCGACTCACAACTATACACAAACCATAAAACCCTCCGGAACTTAAATCGCGATTAATTTATGTATCTCATCACATGCCATGAATTTTAAATCACTTTCATGCCAACCAGGCCTAGCTTAAAGCAGGAGTTTTCACTCAAAACTGCATGTATCTATATTTAGCCTTATTTTTTTCCTAATTTACTGTTTTGTCTTTTTGAGCCCTACGGCTACTAGCAGCGGTTCAAAACCAAAATGAATTGTATCCAGATGTTAATCGGCGCTTTACATAAAATTCGCATGAAACTGTCCGGCACTGGTGCTTTATTGTCCTTGCATCGAGCCAAGACTCAGTTCAGCTAAAAGGTTTAAAGTCACCGCCCCACAGATGTAACAACGACTTTGCAAGCATCGGTTCTCCCTACAGCTTCCACTGAGCCAAACAAATTTAGTGGAAAATGATACTCTACCCGCCTAGACACCAAAAATCTCGAAAACCCACCCATTATGACACCAGTCCCTACCCTGACCTACTTCCTGTGTGTGCCAATCTGGAAGTCTCAATGGATTCAACGTCCAAAATTTAGTGGAAAATGATACCCCACAGGCCCAAATCAGTAAAAATATCAAAAATCCATTTTTCAAAAAATATATTCTTTATGGATTATTAAGGAATAACCAACCAAAAATGTTGGGCCGAATCCGAGAGATTGACTTTTTGCATGAAAACATAGCGCAAATGTGTATGAGTTTCTTGTTGCGGTTATATTTTCTCTCTGAATTTTGGATGGATTTCTTTCAAATTTCCGGATACGATGCGGTGCAGACAACGTCCCTTGAGGTCCGCCATTGAGGTGATGCAATTTCCATCAGGGTCCGAGTCAGCTCCGAGCGTAATTTGCTGGTCACAGTAATGTATCATTAAACCGGAGATACGAATGCATACACACATAATAAATAAACATTGACCTGACATCCGTTGGTGGTATATTATTATACTATTAGTTCTAAACTGGAATGGCCCTTATGTTGGGTTCCAGGTCGCCATCAAACATTCGTAACATTAGTCATGTTGCGATCCCTCACAATTTATTTATTTCTTTTTAATGGTTCTTTTGCTTCATTATTTGCATTCTCGCTTTGTGCTGCGAAATTGCAGCAAGCCAGAACATCCTGCGGAGAGCAACGACTGCATTGGCAACAACCTCGAGGCCGTGTAATCAGAACATCTTTTTCTACGAGAATTGCACAACTTCGAAGGAGAATGGGCGAAATCCGGGCCACTCGTCTTCGATAAGACATTAATCATAGTTTGAAGTTGTCGCAATTCGGGAGTGGGGCACCTCAGATGGGTCCAACAGGCCGTGGAGCTGCTCGAATCAGGGAAGATGGACGAGTATAACTGAGGATAATAACAGGTTGAAAGGAGCCTTTCGTCGATGTAGGAGGCGGAAAATTGACAGGAATACAGTTAGTTTGTGAGGTTTGGCTGTTACGTGCCGAGTTCGATCATTCTGAATTCCATCATTGCCTCGACGGCGAAGATACAGTAGAACCTCCCCGTTCAACTTGGAATTTTAATAGATTTTTGGTTGATAGTTACATTAGATCCGCAAAGTAACGCACTGAACTGCCAATAACGAAATAATTTAGTTGTGAAAAAAACATGGACAAACTGGAGTTGCGTGGGGACGTCACAGAAAACAGGGACCTTAATGAATCTGCCTTATTGAGGCTATATGGATGAGTTCACCTTTCAAACTCAAACTTTCCTTGTCATGAAGCCAGGCAGGTCAAAAAGATTCATTTTTGTGCGGACAATCTTTTGCAGAGAAACCTTCGTACAGGGCAGTTGTACGCAGACGGCTGTTTTCTGATTGAACTACCTAACTTCAGCTGTTCTGGACAGGCCGTTTCCCTGAAGTTTGGCTAGAAAGGTTGGGTAACAACTGCAGATAAAATTCCTCTACTACACTTGAAATACGAGTAACCTATTCATCGTCTCCACTTGAACGTGTGACAAAAACGCTGCAAATGCTTTCACAGGGGTTGGTTATTCCTCGGACCAGGCGCATGGAGACTCATTCCAATTGATTCAGCGTCCATAATCTCTTCCGGTAGGATCCAATCGTTCCGGGAACCGTCTCATTCAATCCAGCGTCCAAAATTTAGTGGAAAATGACACCCCACACGCCTATTATTCGAAATACACATTTTGACCCCTACCCGCCCGAATTTGGTCCGATTGGGCTGAAAAGTTTTGAGGACCAACTAAAGCTGGGAACGAACCCCTGACCTAAATTTCAGATTTTCAGAAAATTTTCTACTAGACACATCTATCTAGCAGGTGCGGATCTAGAAATTTTTTTTAGGGGGGGGGGGGGGGGTCACAGGGTAAAATCAAAAGCTAAAAAAAAAAAAATAACCAAACAAACAAAATGAACTAAATTTGCTCACTTTTTCAATCTCTTAACAATAAAGTCTTTTCAATTGCTCTAGTCAATTTCTTCATTTTGTTGGATTTTTTGTTTAAATAAATTTAGTTCATCTCAAAATTTCAAAAATTTTCAAAATCCTACCTAGTTTGGGGGGGGGGGGGGGGGTCATGACCCCCGTGACCCCCCCTTGAATCCGCGGCTGTTATCTAGACACTTTCAAACGCCCAGAAAAAAAATTTTGGGCATTGAATCGGAGAGATTAACTTTTGGCATGGAAATAGGTTGATCATTCATGGAGTAACCAACCAAAATGGGTCACTTCGCTGTTTTCCGAAATCCTGCAGTGTCTGCTGAAGGGGGTGGATGTGAGTGACATCATGCTCTCCATCTAGGGGTTCTAAAAAGACCTGATTTAGAATCTAGAACTTTTCTAAAAATCTACGACGGTGTGTTCAGAAAACCTGGACGGTCGTTTGGACCCCCATCCTGCCAGGCTCACGACTCTCCTGGAAAACAGCTCGCGTTATCCATTTCAGAGAAGCTATTTGAGACGGCGAGGTGGATGATTTCGTCAAACAACCGGTAGTTGAGTTCACAATTTCATCTCGAGAGGCAGTGCGATGCGTTCCAGGAAGCAGAAGCTCCACGCCATCAAAGAGAAAGCACATCATCTCCCGCACAATTTCTCTTTCGTGTGCGCAACAAGGAGTTGGAATGGATGGAAAACGGGAAATTTAAATCGCTTTACGTTTGGCTTATTGGGTACTCTCTCAATAATATCCAACGTTAACACGAATGTTGTAACTTGAATGGTATTGTAAGCCTTTACGCTCCCATTTGCTCGGAAATTGTACATTATGTGCTTCTAGAAGTCTAAATTCCAGATCCAAAATGTCCGTCCTGACTGTGGGAATTTTTCTAAAAACCTTGAATTTTCTCAGTGAATTCTCTCATTGGTCGTTGAAGCTTGTAAGTCTTCAAACGCTATACACAGGTGTTCTGATTTGTTGTTTGATGAGTTTATTCATTAATCAGAGACAGTAGGGCCATGAGGCTCTCTCTTCCGCTTCCCCTGAAAAGTTTTGTTCTTCATGATGACGTCATATCCTCCTACACTCATTCGTTTTAAATTAATTCAATAATTAGAAATAAATTTAAAAAAATTAAAGTCACCTACCTTGAGAGGTTCTATATTGCTTTACGTTTCTGATGCCAAATATATTGAGATTATTGTACACGAGCATGATTCCACGGTTTAGAAATCGACGTAGGAAATAGTAAGTAATTTTTTTTTTAAATCACCTTCGATCAGTGGGCAGCTGTAGTAGGTACAGCTCATTTCAGACATTTTGGGAAGGAAGGAAGGGCACTCGACCAGTAGTTGGAAATGTGGTCATCGCGCAGTAACCTATATCGAAGAACAATCAATTTTCAGACTTTTCTAGATTCCCCTCATCATTGTGGTCACACCGTGCAGGCAACTATGTACATAATAACCCTAAAAACCCCAACAAAGGCCACACGATCTCGGCCCATCAACGAATCTCGCGAATCATTGAGTTGTAATTTGGACGCGTTTTCGTAGCTCCAACCATCTCTTCCCGCAGATTTCTTTTGCTGCCGTCACTGGTTATGTTATGGCAGCTAACTGGAGTTATGAAACCACCTATAACGGCGTTGTCAAGAGTTTTGTGCCTGATGCGTCACTACAACGCATTGCACCTTGCAGTGTACTTTTCATTGTTCTGTCCTTCTATTTCGCTACTATTTCCTACAATTGTTTAAAAATTATTTCTGCAAGATGTATAATTTACTACCCTATATGAGGAGCTCATAGCCAGAGTGGACCATCCGAGTCAGGTGTTGAATAGAGAAAATTGCATTTGAAATTTTGGCCGATTTTCACATCCTCATTATCAAAGGTTTTTATCGGCCGTTTAACGAAACTCTGCAAATTCTTACACACGGGTTGGTTATCCCTCGGACCAGGCGCATGGAGATTCATTTCTTAAACATGGAGAAAATGAGGGAAACAGTGGGTGTTGCGGATCCCGGACCCATTCCAATCGATTCAGGGTCCAAAATTTAGCGGAAAATGATACCCCACACGCCAGGGTACCAGAGATCTCAAAAACAGACATTCAAAATGGGTAAATACCCACCCATTTTGACCCATAGCCTCATCCAGAGGGCACCAATCGTTCGGAGACCCGTCTTATTGGATTCAGCGTCCAAAAGTTAGTGGAAAATCATAACCCACACGCCTAGGTACCAGAAATCTCAAAAACACATATTCAAAATCGGTAATAGATAGCCAGCCAGTTTGACCCATAACCTATTCCAGTGGGTGCCAATCGTTCTGGAACCCTTTTCATTTGATTCAGCGTCCAGACTGCCACATCTGACACCATGTAATTCGTGTTATTAGGAACTTTGTATGTAAGATTCGTGGTATCAACTGCATTATATTTCTATCAACTCTCAGGTGAAATCAAGTAAAAGAACCGTTCCTCCGATACCAGTTACCTATCATCTGTAACACGGGTATTTCGAGATTTTCGGGTATAATTTTTCCAATGTATTTAGGTCACCAAATCGATTTTCAGAAACTGTAATTGGGTAACATTGAGTAAAGGACGTTTGAAAATGAGAACTTTTTCTAACAAAAAAATTAAGATTCTAAATAGATGGGTAGTTACATGGAAAACCCTCCTAGATAGGCCTACTAGAATAAATAATCGCTGTCGAAAAATTTGCAGCGTTTTCATTACATTCAGATGATTTCAAGACTGAAATTTCAACTCCTTGGCGGGCGTGGTCGCCTGCTCTGAGACCCTTTCAACGTGGCACCATTGCCAAATAGCATAACAAGTGCTTGGCAGGCGCTCTTCTTATTTACCGAAATCAGCAATTATGGATTTTAGCAACAACAGGCACTTTTAACGGAACAAATAATAATAAATCATGTTTGCTTTAAAACAAAACAAATGTACTTAAGTACTTACTTAGTACCCAAATAGAAATAAGTGCAAATTTTAAAAAAAGGTCCTTATTGGTGTAAGCCTCTCTCGAATTAAAATGTGTTTGAATTTATTATAATTTAATTCGGGTTTCTTCGGAGAATTTGGAAGGGACCTAGCGAGAGGATACGGGATGTAAGTCCAAGACTTACGACTGAGCAACTAGGGATACCAAGGATGAGCATAAAATATGTACATTGATACAAACTGAATAATGATTGAAAACAAGGACTCATTGCAAAGGAGAATATGCCTCAACCTGGGCTAGAATTGATACAAGACAAAGTAATTTGACAAAGTAAAACATACAACATGTGGAGCGTAAAATACAATTAATACAAGATACATGAAATGATGATATACATGAAATACAATTAATGAACAAGCGCAACAATACCGGCTGACGAAAACGGCGTCGAGGTCGAAGGGAAAACTGGAGGGGGCATGCTGTCCCAAAGGTACACAGCAAGGCTTAATTAACTTGAGTCCTTTATCATCTCATGGGGAACACAATATTACAGCTTCAGTCGACTTCAGCACAGTAGCAGAGTTCACTTCAGAGCGAGCACAGGACAAAGCCAGGATGGACTGAGTGAGTTGCACTTGCATGACAGGTTACAAAATATAAATGACTCTGACATGTTGGGCGCCTTGGCGACGAGGGCCGCCTCAGCAACGACTGCCCGGTTGGGCGCCTTGGCAGCTCTCTCCAAATGCGATGTCCAGGCAGGAGCTGCGCGCGCATCCTGGCGCATGCTCCCTCCCTTCTGGTTTTCTGGAGGCAGTAAGCCTGGGGGCTTACACGTGTGAACTTAACTTTTAGTGAGAATCGTGGGACAACTTGTGCATTCTATCATTCTCATGTACAAAACAAATAGATCTCGTAGGTAGGATAGGATAGGAGGGTGGATCGATAAGTTTCCGGCCTGACCAAGAAAAACAACGGTTTTAAGATTTTTTTTTTTTTTAATTTCTCAACATAATTTCCTTCAAGGCTGATAAATTTCTCATAGCGGTGTTCTAGTCTAGTAATGCCATCTCTATAGACTGATTCGTCAAGCTCCTCATTTGGCGAAGAAAAAAAATCTTGTTCCATCACGATACCGCACCATCGCACACGTCAATCATTGCGATGGCTAAAATCAACGATCTGAAGTTTGAATTGATGCCGCACCCTGCCTACTCTCCAGACCTAGCCCCGAGTGACTATTGTAACGATTTATATTCACTCAAATACACTGTTCTCATTCACAATCACAAGTCACAATACATGGTTGTAAAGTGGTTGTACGCACTAATTTATAACACGGCATGGCAAAGCATCTATAATTGGACTATGAACTGAACTGCTCTCTGTGGCGCTCCTCGGTCCCCTTTTATACTGGCTGCCTTGGCCAAGAACCTTCTGGAGTCTTTCCTGGTTCTGAGAACTCGACCTGTTGTCTCGAGCAAATGGGAAGGTTCCAACCAAATAAATAGGATGCATGACCTTGATTGATGCATTGACCTTGTAACACTGGTTGCCCAGGAGACTGGTGCAGGTGTAATCTCGCAACATTATTTTCTGTTTCCTAACCTCAAAAAATGGCTTGGCGGTAAGAGATTTGCGGACAATAAAGAAGTAATCGAAGCTGTAAATGGGTATTTTGAGGAGCTTGACAAATCAGTCTATAGAGATGGCATTACTAGGCTAGAACAACGCTATGAGAAATGTTTCAGCCTTGAAAGAGATCATGTTGAGAAATAAAAAATAAAAAAATTCTTAAAAACGTTGTTTTTCTTGGTAAGGCCGGAAACTTATCGATCCACCCTCGTATTTCCGTGCTACGTTCATGTGCGGCTTCACCAACTACAATCAAACAGACATCCCAAACTGATTTACCTTAGCGTTATTGGGGATGCTGCAGACTCAGTCATGCGCCCAAGAACTTTTGGGATTAGGGATAGATCAGCCAATTCCCAAACCAAACATCCGCCTCTCCTCTCAAATGCAGACCCGAAAATTCCTTCAATTAGACTAAAAAATAGTTTTTTTTCTTTTAATTTAGGGTGTGACTTCTTAGTGACTTCAACAAAATCCCATGCAGATGTCAGATCATTCATATCACACCGTTGTTTGTGAGGACCGAAAAGCGGCAGGCTGCTGTGTTCCTCCTGTGTTGTTTTAAATTAAAAATTGTGGCAACGTATTGTTTGAAAATCTGAACTAGGAACATAGCTAGGCAGTCTGCCAAATTAGTCTGATTTAATACCACATCAAACATGGACTGTACAATATCAATGAACGGAGGATTTGCCATTTCCAACAGCATGCCAACTATGAATTGGCACGGCACTGGCACAATATTACTCTGGAACTATAATCAACTAAATAAGGCGGGAGGTCGAGAAGTAGATAAAAGTGAACACTACAGGAACAGCCCTTGATAGTTGCAGACTCTTATCACAGCCTGATATGAACGCGCTTGCGCTGATTTCAAATATTTTCTCTTAAAAAAAATCAATAAATGAATAAATAGAAAATTGATACTAAAATGTTTACAGTTGTTCTTGTAGCGGGCCTACATACATCTTCTTGCAGTAACATAAGCTTGATTTTGGAGTATGAATTATTGTGGGACTTTTAGCAATCCCCCTTGCGTACCATCCCATCTAAATTTATTGCATTGATTCAAGGAATTCTTAAAACGGTTGATCCTAATTTTTTGAGTGTTGATCGCAACATTACTTCTTTCAAATTTGACATTCCATCCTTTTTCCTGTTCTGGCGGGATGGAGGGTTCTAACGTATGGACTCACTTGGCAAACTGCCCGTAAAAATTCTTTTGAGATTCCAGTTGATATACATAGTTACACTAATAGGTGATAAATGTTTCTTTCAGTTTAACCTCATGGCAGATGTAGAGGCAGTGTTCACATAATAGATTTAGCGGTATATTTCATAAGAAATGTGCGTAGACACCACTCATTTCTTCAATTGAATAATCAAGGGCTGAGGTAGTCATTTGATGAGCAGATTCGTCCAGTTTTGTTTCGCTTTCTTCTTCACCTTGGATTTTATTGTTAAGGAATTGATGCCATGTTGCGAGATCAGTCAATTGTTTGCAATTCTGCGGTGGCTTGTTCCCTATAGACTTCTTCTTTACTAGGCGAAGGTGTTCCCCGGTAAATGTGGATGGAGCGATCCCAAATTCGTTCTTTTCTATCAGAGGCATCTTCTCACGGTCGAACGCCTTTCGTTCAAGAGTCCAAAAATTAGTTTCCAGGAGTCTGAGTTGTTTTTTCAATATCACCATTTGACGAAATAGTTCCAGTTGAGTGTTCTCACTCATCTCGTAGAGCTGCATCAAAGTGGGAATACAATGCTTTTTTGCAGGATTTCTGTCTTCATACTTCGGTAAGTGGATATAAAACGTCTACAACTCACTGGGAAGAATGCCACGCATCCTGAGCTCTCGTCTACAGCTCCAGGTCCCGATGTGTACACTCCTCGAGGGAAATCGTACGCGTCGTCTGCGCAAGTTGTGATGCTGAAGGGTTTTTTGGTGCCTTGGTGCAAGTTTGAGACGTGACGTGCCAAACTTTGAGCGACTGCCAGTCCTGATTTGGCGCTTGCTTTCAAACATTCCTGCGACCACCGATATCACGGTATATAATAAAAATATCAGTTACTAAATGGTTTCAAAAAGATAGGTACGGTGTATGTGTGCCATGACCATACCAAATCCATACCTTTGGCAAGCTCTCAAAAAGCCAGTAATGATCCTCAATGACATGAGTGAGTGGTAATACGTTGGTGGGATTGCCATCGTCGTCGATCTGGTAATTAGGCTCACATGTGTTGACACGACAGAAGGATTTGTACTTTTCCAGCAGTTCTTCCGCTTCTAATTTGCCCACTTTTTCCGTCTTGTTCGTTCTCGAATTCAAAAATTCAGCAATTTTTGAAATCATCTGGTCTTGTAGTTTCTTCACAGTTAGACACTTTTCAATGACTTGTTCTGCCTTCTTCACAGTCGCACCAGGTGAGCACTTGCACTCAGAGTCAAAACCCTCGTTAGGTAAGTCTTCTGCTTCGATTTCACCATTGTTTTTGTCTTTGCTCCCCAAGTAGGTATTACTGAGCTTCTTTTGGGCGTTGGATTCGGCCCAGATTAGCCCTTGACGTTGGAGTTGGAATTCGTGATAAGTCTTGCACCGGATTTTGTGGTATTGGTTGTCAACACCGTCACGAACTTTTGGGATTGCGTCCACTGTTGCCATCTGGTAGTCGAGAATGTTCTCTCCCCAAACCGTCACTCCTTTCACGCTATCTGGTGGTACCTGATGATGAAGCATTGTTTTGAATAGAATTGTAGAATAATGATACTAAAAAACCCAAGGTATTACGAAAATCACGAGAAGTGGCTGCGTTTGAAAATGATGGACGCGAAACATTGAAGAGAACGGGGCCAAGAATGATGTTGGGGGACCGTAATGTACCCAGTAGAAGGATAAGACCATGGTGGATGAGCAATTTTATATCCGAAGCAGAATAGGCAGACAATGGCTTAAGATTTTTTCCTTTTCTAAACGACTAGATATCATTGAAGAGACGTACGATTAAACCAAAACGTTATAAAATTACGGATAACTCCAAATTATGGTCACGCACCATTTCTCATCTCAAAACTAAATGAGTGGCAAGGAAGTTTGTGCCAATGCCCTTCAGATCATTACTTTACCCAAATGATGTCTTGTTCGGAGCTGACTTACATCTAATTTGTGAGCTATCATGTTTGTAGCCAGAGCCTGTATGTGAAGCTTCAATCCAGTTATTCTATTTGGTGGAAAGTTCTTCATTTCCCTTCTGAGAAGGTGGCAGAATACATTTGTGTACGACGGTGACACCACTGTGACCCATGCTGACTTGCTAGCGTATTTATTGATGTTTTCTCCCTGAAAACTACGCATTTGCACGTCCATCTGTTTCTTTATCATTGTCAGCACTAAATGGAACAAAGCATGCGAGGAACTTACCACAGTTGAAAAGAATGGAGCTTGATCGAGCAATGCATATTTGAATGTAATTTTTCCAAGTGGCACCCTCGGGTTGAGAATAATGTAGTCGGCAGACTTGAAAGCTTTAGTGGCTGTTTTGGGGAACATCACGTCTACGAAACGGAAAATTAGAGAATAAAATATCAGAATAACTGGAACTGCTTCATAGTAAGCTGTTAATTGGAACCATGCGAATTTTATTGGCGCTGTTGCAGTGTTTTCAGCCAAGGTTAAACACAATTTTGCTCTTCTTCAACACAAAATCTGACCAGACCAGTTTTACCCATGATACAACTTGGATGTCTGTTGGATCATTTACCCAGCTTGCCAGGTCTCGTTCTAATTTTACTTCAAGATCTGGAGATCACTCACTTCGAAACCAGGGAAACGCAGATATAAACAAGTTAGCAGCGAGATTTTCCAATTGTTCGCGCCTGTCTTCTGAGTCGAATAAATACACATCGACCATTACGCCTGTTCCAAACACTCTGCCCTCTCCAACATCATAGAGGAATGGTGTTATAGTCGACTCTTGGACAGGAATGATTGTGAGTTTGACGTACTTGAAGCCTCTGGTTTGAACCTGATGAAAACTGTTTATGAAATTGTTGTTTTTTTAATGAAATGGAATTTTTAAAAATATTTTAAAACCTCCAGTTCTCTTCTGTCCCTCCTCTCATCTCATTATTCCTATCATGTAGGGTTGGTTATTGAAGCGAAAACATTTGTGTTCATCATTGCTTCTACCATCAAGACAAAACATCGATATTAAAGAAACACTGTCCACCAATGTTTTCTTGTGATATGTAATGTAACATCTTGTTCAAATATCAGAAGTGCATCTCATACATCCTTGTGTTAGTACCAAATGCAGCATTTGAATTTCCCACTCATATAGTCGCTGCTGGTTCGGCCCTTTAGTTAAGGGGGTGTCAGACAGTCCCTTGCAAAAAGTTTCCAATTTATTGAAGCTCCTGTATGGAATTTCAAACTTTTTCTTTTTGCTATATGCTCGTGAGACTTGTGAAATCTCCCGGAACTATAAACAAATAAAATATTTTCAAAATTTTAAATATTAAATTTTGTAACTTTGAAGTTATTAGTAGTTGGCAGTTGAATTATAGCTCCGGGGAATTTCACAAGTATTACAAGCACATTGCGAGAAAAAAAAGTTTGAATTTTTATACAGGAGCTTCAATAAATTGGGAATACTTTTGGGAAATCAGGCCATGCAACGTGGGTCTGGCGGGGTAGGGCGGTCAGCGGCGACAGTTCGGCCGTCAGCCGCTAGATCGTGCCTCGTACATTATACGGCTCCAGAAGAAATTTTCTCATCTCTTTCCACTGCATTGTGTTGTTTTCTAGTAGGCACATGTTCTATGTGTGGTTGATATCTTATCGATTCTCCATCTTGCTGAACGATTAATGACCTACCTTTCTTGATCATAGCAAGGATTTTCACTTTATAAGTAGCACTGAGTTTGCGTCGCTTGGTCGCGCAAATATTGCCATACAGTTTGATTCACCCTACCATCTTCTCGTTGCCTTCCTATTAGACCTCCTTCATTGACTGTCCATGGTAGCTCTGGGTACTGTTCAGAATTTTGTGCACAGATAAGCTTAAGCATAAGCATAAAGCTCAACAAAAAAACCCCAGTGCCGGAATAAAATTTTGTTTCAGCAAAAACCAAATTCCAATATAATCAGAAAAATAAAGTCTAGGGTCCATCATTGGATCTGATTGCTGGTTGGTTCCCCAACACTTTCAGAAACCCGATCACCACTGATGACGTTGCGTTCTGATGTTCTGAATGAAGTGGTTCTCAGTTTGGTCATGGAAGAAGGAGGTGTCTTTATTCCATGTGTTCTCTTGTATTGCAAATCTCATGCTCGTACCACGTACGCACGCAACTACCCTTCACGTCAGTGCTTCAAAATTGGATTAATTAAGTTGATTAATCGAGTGTCAGGTTTCAAAATTATTCGGTTTTAAATTTATGTCATTCGGATTAGGTAACTTGAACTGTGTAGCCCTGCATGAACATTGGATCCTTTAACTGGAAATAGGCAGGCCTCGAATGGTGGAGCTTGCACTGATGAACCCATTTTCGGAACACCTACCTACGTCATACATTCGCTAATTTTATTCGTAATAACTTAATAAGTGACGTCCCTCCTTGTCTTCCATTACTTTGAGGCTTACATTTGATCGAAGAGTGCAGGCTTCAGCCGCTAGAATCTCGTCAATCATCATTGTTGAAACAATCAGAGCAAATACTAGGACTGTCACAAAATCTAAATAAGTTGCCGAAATGTATCATTCCATAATAACAAAACCGCTACGCGCTTCTATTTTCTACTATTATACCTGAGTATGTCGAGTCCTCGCCCAGCAACAATAACCATAGCGGAATGTGCTTGGGTTTCTTTGTACCGCCCGTGATTGATGGTGAAGCAGATCCAAACAATTTTTTTTTTAAATCCTAGGCCATAAAGACGACCAACGGAACCATCAACAACAAGGCAATAATAAATTAAATCAAGTTTCTCAAGGTTTTATAAATACACATATTTTTTATTTCAATTATTTCATAATTCTTGAAGTTATTACGGACTCAAGAGCATACTTTGGCCCCAACTTTCCCTGCCATTCGCTATCACCCAAATTGAAAAACATGAAACAGTTTATGAAGAATAAAAAATAAATTGGAATTTACTCTGCGTACTGCCTCAAATAATTTTTGTTGTTGTGAATAAATTACCCATGACACTTGGCATACTTATGCACCGTTTATTGAAGGTCGTGTATTAGAAATTTCCACAAGATGCCGTAGAGTATTGCTGATCCGAATAGAATGCCGATGCCGATGAGGAGGATCTTGGCCCATGGCGGTAGTATGGAATGAGCTGAAAAGAGAGATTAAGATCAAGTTTTTTTTTTTCATGGCTTTCCGTTTTGGTAGCACGTAAGAATAATAATTTACTCGTCAACTGTCTATGTTTTCTACGAATGTCAACCATGGAAGCCATCGGCAGTTCTACCAAAGGTTTCTTTTTCAATTCTCCCTACCCTAATCCAAAACGATCCAAAAATGTCGAGATTTCTCGGTTTTCAGGATATATCGGCTCACTGTTCTTGTATTGAATAAATTGACTGAGTCATCCTGAATAACTTCTAAATGTTTCATTAGCTCTAGAATTACTTGTTTCGCTAACCAGAGGCACCTTCTGAAGTACTAGTTTTATTTAAACTAGCGACAAATTTCATCGAACATGTACACAAATTGTACGTTTAATGGAGCAGAAGCCAGATACTGAGATCCTCATTGTCATTTGAAAAGTTTGTTCATTTAAAAGTCATCGCTCACTTTAGTGGACATGGTGAATTAACACAAATCATTCATTGTGTTATTACAACATTAATTTCAGTAACTAAATCAAACTACTACGTCTAATTAACTTGCTTATAGAGGGGAGTAGCGTTATAAAATATTGCTGTATTCATTGATTATTGTAAATAAACGCAGTTAAAAAAAAATTACTAAATCGTAGCATTCAACGCCATCTGAAAGCAATTGTTGGCGCCTTAGAGCGAATGACAACCGCATCATTTCCCTACAAAGTATACATTTTTACCTATTTAGTGCCCTATATTTTATAAATGTTTTATAAATTTATAAATGTATTCCTATCAATGATAAGATTCGACGGAAACTCACTGTAATATTCCCTCGTCACGGTTTTCCTTCCCTGAAGAACTTTTCGTCGGGCTTCAACGTCCGAAAAGAAGCTGCTGACGAGAACTGAAAGAAATACCATTTGCATGAAACGTTGCTGCTTCATATTATCTCTATTCGGAAAAAATGAGGCGATTTACGATTTAGACGGTGGACGTTTTCAATTTGTTCAGAGTCTAATTGCTCTTGATTTGATTGGACTTATTTCTGAGATTTTCGGGCGGGACTGCATAATCTTATAACTTGGAGAAAAAAAATTAAATTTTTTATTTCTAAAAAATGTAGAACAGAGAACGGAATACAAACAAAAATCCAGCACCATTTAATGGCCTGTCACAGTTATGGAAATGAATCCCCTATATGGGCATTTGCCCGTGGCAGGGGATGAGCAGCCAGTTAAACTCCCGCCGAGCCTGATGAACCTAACTTCTACGATTACAATACATTACAAGTAACATCAAGATTTGCCAAATTATCCAATATATATAAAGCAAGTATTGAATATAAATGATAATAATAAAATATATGAGAAAATTTCTTTTCTAATGAGCGAATAGAGGAACTGTTCAACACGATGGGCACCAGTGATTTTCCCCATACTCTGGTGACCTGTACGACTAACTTCCACCCGAAAGAACCCCATTTGATGCGATTCTCCATTCGGGGAGAATTTGCAGCGTTTTATGAGAATTCCCTGCATCACAAATTCAAGCTACCTTGCTTGTATGAGACGGAAGAGGAAGTGAATGAAAACGTCTGTGGTCTGTTCAACTTACTTGCAGCGAATGTAAAGTAGACCACCGTCCGAACTAACGACATATTGCGCGATAAATTTGAATTAGCCGAATTTCAGAATGTAGCCAGGTGACTGCACGTGAGCAACTGATTCTTATCGCTCTACCGCAGATGTGTGTTCGAAATATCTTATCTCGACAGCCACTCCCGTCCTCGTCGACACTCTCCAAATTACTCACCTTCGTACGAATAACGATTCACTGGAACAATATTTTGATTAATGCTCCAGGAATGTGGATTTTTGATGTAAGTTAGTGGAAGTTTGAATTAGTTTATTAAGTACGTCTTTCCCGAGTCTTGCGCTAGACGCTGAAAAATGGTGTTTGCTCTTGCGTAGGGATTTTGAGGACAGTGATCTGCGTGAACTGATGAAAATAACAACTTTCTAGATGGAAAAAAATTTACTTTCATCGAGTTTATCACTGACCGGAGTTTCTGTATCTTAATAGTCCTCAAACTGACCATTAAGACCGAAAATACTGATGTTCCAATGGTCGTTCAATATTTTCAAATTAGTACATACATTCATGTGTTTGAAAAGATAAATTCATACAATAATGAGAAATTACGAGTCTATGTGAGTCATTTTTCCCTAAATTTTGGATGCTAAATCCAATGGGACAGGTTCCAGAACGATTAGCGCCCACCGAAGGGGTTTTGGGTCAAAATGGGTATACATCTACCTCTTAAGAAAGTGGGTTTTCGAGATTTCTGGTACCTAGGCATGTGGGGTATCATTTTTCACTAAATTGGACGCTGAATCGATTAGAATGATTCCAGGACACTTCACACTCTGAATTTGAGCAGAGGAAAGTAAAAATATAAAGGAAACGCAATGCAAAATGTGAGAATTTACTGATGTATTACAACAACTCGATAACACGACACAAGGTTGGATTCATCTTCAAATGTGTTTTATGAAGGCGCCAGAGCGCGGTGGCTTCGCCAACAGGTTAGCCAACATTACCAATTGATGCGGAGTTACTAACTTCACATGCACTCTCTGTTTTCCCCATTTTCTCCATGATCGTGGTTCGATGAATAACCAACCCTTGTGAACGAATTTGCAGCATTTTGGTTGGTTGTTGGTTGATAATATATGACTGTTTTCATGCAGAAAGTCAACAACTCCAATTTGCCCCAAAAACCATTTCTGGGCGGTTCAAGGTGGCCTACAGGTCCCATTGGCTCCAGTGTCCAAAAGTTAGAGGCAAATGATACCCCACATGCTCATATCGCAAACAACTTTTGTTGACAGTCTAATGGTGAAATTTGGTTCTGACATTGATTATTTCAGGAATAACCAACAAAAAACGCACCAACTACCTGTAAGCCCCCAGGCTTGCTGCCTCCAGAAGGCCAGAAGGGAGGGAGCATGCGCCAGGATGCGCGGGCAGCATTTGGAGAGAGCTCCAGCACTCACTCGTTGCCAAGGCGCCCAACCGGGCAGTCGTTGTTGAGGTGCCCAACATGTCGGAGTCATATATATTTTGTAACCCTGTCATGCAAGTGCATCTCACTCAGTCCATCCTGGCTTTGTCCTGTGCTCGCTCTGAAGTGAACTCTGCTACCGTGCTGAAGTCGACCGAAGCTGTAATATTGTGTTCCCCATGAGATGATAGAGGACTCAAGTTAATTAAGCCTCGCTGTGTACCTTCGGGACAGCGTGCCCCCTCCAGTTTTCCCTTCAAGCCGTTTTTGTCAGCCGGTATCGTTGCGCTTGTTCATTAATTGTATATCATCATGTATATCATCATTTCATTTGTATTAATAATTGTATTTTATGCTCCACATGTTGTCTAATTTACTTTGTCGAATTACTTTGTCTTGTATCAATTCTAGCCTAGGTTGAGGCATATTCTCCTTTGCAACGTGTCCTTATTTTCAATTATAATTCATTTTGTATCAATGTATTTTATGCTCATCCATGGTATCCCTAATTGCTCAGTCGTAAGTCTTGGACTTACATTGTGTAACCTCTCGTCAAAACCTCCGAAGAAACCCGAATTAAATTATAACAGATTTTAATTCGAGAGAGGCTTACATACCGTTATAAATCCAAGCACTTCAGCTTGCTTGGATGGTTGGTGTCAGTTTTTCAATTCTCAAACATTTTTTCTGGGCGTTTCAAAATGCCTACATCAAGATCGAAATTTCGGCAAACTAGGCGGGTAGCGTGTCATTTTTCACTAAATTTTGGACACCGAAGCAAATGAGAGGGTCCCGTATCGATTGGCGCCCACTGGAAGAGGTTATGAGTTAAAATGGGTATTTATCTACTCATTTCGAGTTTTCTGGTACCTAGGCGTGTGGGGTATTATTTTCCACATTTTTTTTTTTTAACCCGCGCCCAACCTTGTAGTCGTCAGACCCAAATTAAAAAAAAAAAATCAAAATCTCAGGTTCTGGGTTTGTTGAAAAAAGCCAACAGTAAACGGCGAAATGTGTATAATTATTAAAAACACAACAATTGGGCTAATGTTTCGGGCAATTAGGGTTTGAACATACTATATAAACTCGTCAAGAAGTAAAAAAATAAACATTTATCACGTTAACGAGCAGATCACCCCAACAGTGATCGAGTAACTGACCAGAGGCGCTAAAAGACGCATCGAGTCGGAGCAGTGGCTTTTAATTTCTCGGAAGAATAAAAAATTCAAAATGTTTTTTTTATTTAGTTCCGGGATGTTTCGTCATGAGGAAGCAAGCAATTTGCTGACTTTTTCGTAATTCTCCTTGTGCCATTGGATGTTGAGAGTTGCTTTCTCCACGGCTTGTTTCACTTGCAATTTGGCGCCTTCGAACTCCTCGGGATACTTTTTCAACAAATCTTGGAGCTGAAAAGAGAAAGAGGGAAGAAATAAACGTTACATGCCGTACTTGTTTCTAGAACACGGAGAAGAAACCGTACGTACCTTGTCCAATTCATGCTGGTTGATAATTTTGTACGCGAGAGAGCCCACGTATCTGCCTATTTTGTTTTTCCGCGGGAGCGTGCTGAAAATGAAAGTAGCGTTACAAGCTTCAAATGACTACATGGTTTTCAGCACATCCTGAAATTCATATTTTTCCAAAAATAGACAGAGCCTTCCATGTTTGATTGGATTATTCATCTCCGAACATGCAAATGAGGAACAACATGGAGTAATCAATTGAGCCATTTTCGTTCTGGGAAATGTTAAATTCTTAATTTCAACTCACTAAGCGTAAATATCCTTAAAACGTCTCTGGAAGAAGTCGAAAGCCACGTAGAATCCTTGGTCACGTGATACTACGTTCGAGAAAACAAAGGATGAATCTTGTTTCCTTATTGCAGAGTTCGGCGTTATCGAATATTCCAGGAGCCTGAAAAGATTGGGGAAAGCAGTGTAGTACTTCTAACGAAAACTTCAGCAGTTCATATAAGACTTGGAACATGGTTGTTCAGCAACTGTACACTCCTCATCAATGCTCATCCTTATGTTTCAGGAAGGGGTGCAGTTTGGTAGAGCCCACCACAGTGGGAGCCTACCATGTCTGAGGAGGCAGAGAGAGGAAAAGGCCAGAGATATTATTCAACATAATGCTCTGTTCATCTCGATGCCACCTGTTACTCTACAGGACTATAAAACAAATGAGGTCACAAGCCAAAAACGAACAAAATCCAATTGGTACAACCTTGGCACAAGAAGTGGCCATTACTTTCCCATTAACTTCTCACAATGTGATGGTTTAGGTTGAATTTACGACATTTTTGAGATGAATGATAGTGCTCTAGAGATTAAATGTATGGGGTTAGCTCTGTTAGGTAATGTTAATATGTAAGGAAGAGAGGGGAGGGAGGGAGTCTTACCTAGCAAGTTTGTTGTGGTGGGCAAGCCCTTTTGCTTGAAGACGTCATTGTCGTGCCAACTATTGGGGAATGGGAGAAGGTTCAAGGCCCTAGAACCTAGAATCTAGGGTTTATATGGGCAGAGGAATTGAACGGGTAGCAGTTTTAAACCATTAGGTGGGGGGCGCTTTTGTGGGTGAAGGTGGGTGGTGGATAGTGATTGGTGAAGGTGTGGAGATGGGAGTGGGTAGGGGTAGTAGAGAGGGGGTCTGGTTTGTGGGAGTGGGGTTAATGGTGGTTGAAGGACTGTATAGTTTGTTGAGTAATTTGAGTAAATATGGTGTCAGAGCAGTTATTTAGTTGTTCGTTGATGATGAGTCCATCAAAGTTTTTTAGTTTGTAAATTTCCATGTTTTCTAATATGTTCAGTTTACTTCCTTTTTGTTGTGGGTGGATTAGTTTCATGCAGGCTTGGATGTCTGTAGGGTCGTGTCCCTGTTTGTGTAAGTGGTTGGCAAAGTTGGAGTCACATTTGCTCTAGAGACATTTGCACATTTGCTCTAGAGGATGGGTCTTCAACCTTTTTTAGTGCAAGGGCCAAACATCGATTTCACATCGTCCGAAGGCCCACAACTTTTCACGATGTCACTAAATTGAGGAACTTGTTTTCCTTTGGTTTCCATGAAAGAGGCTATTTCCGTCTTGAGTTCAAAAACGCGTTTAAGCATTTTGCCTCTGCTCAGCCAACGAACATCGGAAAAATACGTGACATCTCCATATTCCGCATTAATTTCGCGTAAAAAATTTTGGAATTCTCTGTGGTTAAGGCCACGTGATTTAATGAAGTTCACAGTGTTTACGACCACTTTCATCACCTCATCAATATTTGTGGATTTAGCACAAAGATTTTGTTGATGAATGATACAATGGTAATGCATCAAAGGAAGATCTTTCTTCTGTTTTTTTAACAACCCCATGAGCCCTTCATTTTTTCCTACCATGGATGGTGCACCGTCTGTTACAACTGCAGAAAGGTTTGTCAATTCTAAATTATATCGTTTTAGTACTGTCATCAAGCACTCATATATATCACATCCTTTTGTAGTTCCTTTCATCGGAAAAAGAGCAGCCATCTCTTCGGTGATGACAAAGTTATTATCAATGCCCCGAATAAATATAGCTAATTGAGCAGTATCGGTTATATCTGTGCTTTCATCGAGTGCTACAGAATAGTATATGAACTTCGACGCACGTTCTTTTAATGAATTTTCTAGGTCTGTCGCTAAATCCCATGCCACGGGCCGCAGGAAATCAGCTGGCGGGCCGCATGCGGCCCGAGGGCCGCGGGTTGAAGACCTTAGCTCTAGAGAGTCTGCATGAAACTACCATGCAGGTAATCAACCCTCCCTGGGACTCTAGGCAGCCTCTCCAAAATGCAGTATCCACCTCGCTGAAGGCATGTGACTTCTGGCCATATCGTCCCACTGCCGTTTTGGATGGTTATACCTTGAATAATTAATTCATGTTTTCATGCAAAAAGTCAATCTCTCCGATTTGATCCAATTTTTTTTTCTGGGCGCTTCCAGGTGTTAATTAGAATAGTAGTGAAAATGTATATATCGTCTTATTTTGTTAACTCGTCGTTTTATCGTTTTTTGTCCTTCCTGATTGGCCGTTATTTCAGAGATTTTGGACCTCAATTCAAAATATAGTTTGCTTGCTATTCCTATTGTTTCTCTTTTAAAACATTGAATGATAAGTAGACATAATTTCCGAGTATATTTCGAATGCGATTGAACTACACATCACCATATTTCCAACATTTCCATTGAGGGCGGTATCCCTCTTCGAGGTTAAAAATGTTGCCAACCTACGCATGATTGACTTTCGATCCCCAATAGGTTGCATATGACTGTCCAATCTTTGTGCTCGTCTACAAATTTCCAGACCAAGCAAACTTACCTATTCAAGATCCACACATCGGTACTGCAAGCAAGAGCTCCAAGAAGGGATATTCGCTCATTTGGGTCTTGCGAATGTTTGTACTTGTCGTAAATTTCGTCCCAAACCTTTTCTCCTCCGTGTTTCACTGCCGAGCACCACACAAGTCCAGTTAGATCGGGAGGGATAATTCTGTAAAGGGAAAACCAATTGTCAAAACGCGATCTGCTTCGCTCTGTTGTCCATGATAGATTTACTTCAGAAGCATTGTCCGCATAACCCTGCACTTGAGCATCTCAATTAATGGTGGTTCCAATAACGAGTAGCGGTCACCAATAACCGGTCAATTCAAAATAACAAACTAACCATTATTATTTAATCAATTCAATAACCGATAATATGCAACAAAAACCGCGCATTGAGAAAAGTCTCGTGCCTCGCATATGCATGAATATTAATTTCCTAATTATTCAACTCAATTAGTTTTTCTTAATTTTATGACCTCGTGTAAGCCCCCAGGCTTGCTGCCTCCAGATGGCCAGAAGGGAGAGAGCTCCAGCACTCACTCAGTGCCAAGGCGCCCAACTGGGCAGTCGTTGCTGAGGCGCCCCTCATCGCCAAGGCGCCCAACATCAGAGTCATATATATTTTTGTAACCCTGTCATGCAAGTGCATCTCACTCAGTCCATCCTGGCTTTGTCGACCGAAGCTGTAATATTGTGTTCCCCTTGAGATGATAAAGGACTCAAGTTAATTAAGCCTCACTGTGTACCTTCGGGACAGCGTTTCCCTTCCAGTTTTCCCTTCGAAGACGACGCCGTTTTCGTCAGCCAGTATCGTTGCGCTTGCTCATTAAATTGTATTTCATGTATATCATAATTTCATGTATCATGTTGTATTAATTGTATTTTATGCTCCACATGTTGTCTAATTTACTTTGTCGAATTACTTTGTCTTGAATCAATTCTAGCCCAGGTTGAGGCATATTCTTCTTTGCAACGTGTTCTTGTTTTCAATTATAATTCATTTTGTATCAATGTATTTTATGCCCATCCTTGGTATCCCTAGTTGCTCAGTCGTAAGTCTTGGACTTACATTGTGTAACCTCTCGCTAAGTCCATCCAGAAACCCGAATTAAATTATAACAGTTTTTAATTTGAGAGAGGCTTACACTCGGTTGAGGAAATAACCAGTAGGTAAAATAACACCCCCAATCCACGTAAAAATGTTAGTATCCATCCACATTTTATTCCAGCTATTTCATCCGTTCCAAAGGATCTATTAGTTTTCCCTTAACGATGGTTGATTTCTGTTGTGTGCCTCTAACGAGTTATTTGAAGCGGAAAATAATAATAATAATAGTTTTATATACATAACTAAGGAAATGTAACGTTGCATGAATACAGCAATACCGCCCCCACTAATCTCAAGTTCTAGTCTTCTAGTCTTAACTAGAGATCAGTATCTTCTCAGTCATACTCTTGATATCACGTGGAACAACCCTTTGGTTCAAGGACCATACCCCGCCGTAGGACCAAAATCACCAGGTTACCAATTACGTCATCAACAGTTCTACATCTCTTGTGTGATACATTCTTACTTGATCAACTCTCTTCCTTTTTCAACCCCAAGAACTGTTTCTCCGATGATACGTAGCTATATGATACTCCCTCCAATGATACTCGTAGTTACCAAACAAGTACGACGGTTTAGTATGACAATACTCACGTGGCGTTTCCTGGATCGTCGTTGCGAATCCAATCTTGGTAAAGCTCTTCAGCTTGTTTCTCGCAGAGGCCAATTTCAAATTTGCAGAATTTTTTCGACAGGAGATTATGAATTCTGCTCTGCTCAATGTCTTCCGGAACGTTCCCCAACTGGTTGTATTTCGAGTAGAGGGGCGTCAAGATTCTCTTCATAAATTGCTGAGAAAATTAAATTTAGAGCACTAGATGTTAGTTACTAAGGAGGGGTTAACTCAATTATTGCTACGAGAGACATGAAATGATCTTCAGGATGACGTCTTGATCCTCCAACTGATTCAACTAGGTCGAGGGAATTTTATTGCTTTGCTGAGCGGACTAAATAGGTGGGTAGGTGTGATCATTCCTATCTTCAAGAATCATTCAGTATCAGTTCTTATTCCCCTCTTAGCTGAGATTCGATGGGTCAATGACCCCTAACCCATAACTTGGAGCCCTATGGGAATTCTACTTAGTCTCTTGAATTCTAGCCATCAGCCTGCTTTCGCCCAACTTTTTTTTTTGGTATGATTGTGGTGTCATTTTGATTGTGAAATTATCCCTACGTAGAATGATCTTCAAGCGAGTCAGATCTAATAAACTTATTTAGACCCCAAAGTGACTCCTGGACTTAACAGATAATTACAAGATGATAAAGGCGGGTGATTCGACCACGTTCAACTGAAGAGTCTTATCGATCCATACCTGAGGGCGATCTACCATACTGCGCACGATTACTCACTCTGTAAGTTCCGTAGTTGGATGTACGTGACATTTGGTGGCTCAAAAATCCGAGGGCTATCATCCCTCTATCCAATGGCAAAGCGTTCACTTCTCGGCTCAAATAAGCAGACAATTTGAGAGCTGTGGCGTACGGCAAATCTCCTCTCCTGGCAAAGTCAAAAGCGTCCATGATGAGTCCCGCTCTGTTGAGCTCAGCGATGGTTTCGAAATTGTCGCTATTCAAAGTGTTGATGATTAGCTCCCAGTTCTTGCTGTCGTAATTCACGCGGGCTAACGCTAATGACAAAGAATTCCACAGTTATAATTATACGAAATATTATTTAATCAGAAAATGCCGTAGATCTCCATCTTCATCGGCCAAAATCATATAGACATAGCGCAGCAACAAGTGATGGGTGCAGCCACGTGAATCAAAACAACCTTTAACGGTTGTGCTTCCATTTCTCAGTCTCCAATATTTGGCAAAGAGTCAAACGCTGAATTTCCATCAACTTTTGTCGGTTCACTATTTACTTGTTACATCCATAGACCCAATTGGGCACGTGATCAGCCCGTGGGGTCTATCGGGGCGTTTGGAAAATATTCAAGCCACTCTACCTACTGCGCTTCTGACCACCTTATTCCGAATTATAAAAGAATCTCGTCCTACCTGTCAGCTGTACATTCACAATAATCCATTCGTTGGGTGCAATAGATGCGTCTTTTATTTCAACGTCGTTCTCTCCGCAGCGTAACCATTGCTTTGGAGTCAACTCGTCAAAGTTGGCGTCAGACTGCGTCGTGAAGGTTAAAGGGAACCACCAACATGTCTTCTTGTCCTTATCACCGTCCTCAGTTTTTTCTTGTAGAAATCTTTCCTGGAAGAAGAATAAGGGGAATAATGTTTAAGAAAAACTGATGCTTCAGTTCAATGATGGCCAGGGAAAGGTTTGACATTGCAGAATGCGCTTTTTGGTGTTGTTGAATTCGTCCTTCGGCCGTTTGAACTGGAAGTGGTTGAAATCAGCGTGCATACCTGGCTTATTTTAGCAACTCCTCTCATGTAGTCTCTCTCCACCTTGAGAATTGGATATCCAGTTTGTAACGTCCAGGAGTCCATGATTTGTTTGACATTCATATCCTCGGGTAGAGCGTTGTCAGCGTGAGCCTGATCCGTCAGCGCAGCCCACAGATCGTCTTGTTCTGCAGTTGCCATACCTGTGCGCCTTCAAATAATTGGAAACTCCTTTGTTGAACGTGTCAGTTCCGAGGAAATTGTGCATCATGCGGATGACTGTAGAGCCTGGGGTAGAACATTCGACGGATTAGTTTCATAAATGACACATCACATTAGGAATGACCTACCACTCAGTGGCCGAGTTAACTCACCCTTTCTATATGAAATCGCGTCGAAAATTTCTGCTACTTCGGACGGGGGTCCTACTTTAATTGAAATCGGATGCGATGACTTGAGTGAGTCCAATTCGTATACAGTCGCGATGTGTCCTAACGACGCTCCTTTCAAATAGTTGAACCCTTCAAGGACCTGAAACGCCAAGGGCAGGTGAGATAAAACTTCCTTGATCTGATCTTCGTTGTTAGACGAGCCCTCAGACGAGTGGAATTATCAATTTTGAGTACTTACTGCGTCTGCTCCGAGAGTTCCCACGAAAGTGGCGAAACCTTCGTTAAGCCACAAATCCGACCACCATTTCATCGTGACCAAGTTTCCGAACCACTGATGAGCAAGTTCGTGAGCGATCACATAACCGATCTTTTCTCGATCCCTGACAGAGGGTCGCGAGGGGTCGTATAGCAGTTGAGTTTCCCTGTAGAGTAGAAATTGAATCATAATCAGTAGACGAATAAAGTGTACCTATCATGTTTCGCGACAATTCAATAGCTACCAACTCGAGCACTTGCCAGGAAGACATTTTTTGAACTTCTTCTGTGAACTTAACGATAAAGTGTCAGTATCATCCTGTGCTCTCTGTTGTCGCTGTACTTTTCTCGCGTACCGTGAGTGAGTTTGTCGCTAATTTAATTCCGAAATTTCTGCACTAAAGTCACCTTCGTCAGTTGCACCCACGGTTTGACTTAAATCCCTCGGCTTTCTCGCATCAGTGGTTTTTCCCGTGTTTCCAACCTCCCGTCGGCCTGTTCTCTTGCGTTTGTTTTGTTCACTTGGACTCGTCCATACCTTGTTCAAGCTCGTACATCACGCCGATCCGCATCTCCGCTGCCCCTACCTTGCTTGCCGACCCGGGCGCCTTCACCCCCGCCAGCCCGCTAACCTGCACGACACAACTACCGCGATGGCTTGCTGCTCTTCTGCTTGTGGTTCTGCTCCCCGAGGACCAGATCGACAGCTCTTTGGCAAATCTTCTTTCCACTTCGGCTGTGCTGGTCTACTCGAGGTAAATTTCCGAAAGCAGTCCAAGACTACCCGTGCATCTTGGAAGTGTCCACGCTGTAAAAGCCGTCCTGCATCCCCCGATACAGCCGGCATGTTGACTAAAAAGGATCTAGAGTCTGCATTGTCTTCTGCCTTACCTGCCTCAAGGCGTGACTTCGAGTCTATTCTTGGCCGTCGCCTCAGGGACCTTCAGTCTTCTCTCAGTGAGTCTATTCGGGCGCAATCGGGAGGTCTTGAGTCCAGAGTTGTAGCTCTGGAGACACGGTGCGCAGTGTGTGGAGCGTGTTGAAGCGCTCTAACCTAATTGATACCTTCAGGAACTCTCCAGCAGCATCCTCTGCTGATTCTGCTGATGTTCTTGGTCCTAGCATGAACCCTGTATCAGCCCTCGCCAATTCATTTCTTTCTGATGTCTCGTCTATAATGGGGGAGATATCTGACCGCCAGCGTAGAGCTTCAAACATTCATTTTCTTTGGGGTGCCCGAATCTGCTGATCAATCATCTTCAACCGCTGAGACAGACCGCCATTTCCTCCAGGATGCCTTGTCTAAGCTTGGCTTCTCGTATGATGCCATTGTCCGTCGCTATCGTAGACTTGGTAAAAGTCCGTCATCTGCTAAATCTCGGCATGTTGGCTGCCTGGATGGTCCTGGGTCAGTCTCGAAGCTTCTCTCTCAAATCGCTCCTTCCCCTTTCGCCCTTTCTCTCTCTCAGTCGACCGTACACCAGCCCAGTATAGCCAGCTTGCCCTCCTTCGTGATGGGCTGCGCCGTCGTACAGAGGCTGGAGAATCGCACCTAACCATCAAATTATTTGGAGATACCCCTCGAATTGTTGTGAATTCCCATCCTACCGCATTGCCCTCTCCAAAAAACTAGCAGTTGAGCCCATTACCATCTCCTTTTTTTTTTATCAGAATGTGCGCGGCCTTAATACCAAGCTCACAGAACTCCATCATCAAGCACCAGTCATTTCTTCTGATGTTTTACTTCTAACAGAAACATACATGCCTTCAACAATCAGAAACACCGGAGTAAACAGGACCTAGTGACGGAGTTTATTGGGCTGGGAAAACTGAGAAAAAAATGTATGGGGTTGGTTCCGTTAGGCCGAACAACGATATAAGTGGGAGCATCCGTCTCAACTACTTGGTGCAGTTTGTGAGCGCGTCGAAGGCGTAACCAAAATATTCGGTAAATATGTATACAATGTATACAAATAAGGGATCATTATAGGATACAGAATATTCTCGAGAAAATGGCCATCGTTTTTCCAATAATTTTGGACGGGTGCCGCTGAATCAATTGTTATGGAGTCCGGACCTGCATTGTTTAACCCTGACCGATGATATTCCACAAAATATAATCTTATCACCTGGGCTCATGCCAGCCGTCAACGAGATGAAAACGGGGAAAACTCTTAAGTAACAAAATCATTGAAAAACTAAGGAGCTGAAAATCCGGCCTTCTAAAATCGAAAAATACCGACCAAAAAATGACGTCCAAATTGATCATCTAGGAACACGTGACACAAAATAGGTTTCTGCTCCCGCTAAAAAATGTTGTCATTCACAGGTTGTCCCTGTTTTTATCTTCTTGCCGGCTGACCTTAGCCCTGATGATGCAAATGCAATTTGCGAAAGCTCGGTGGTTAGAGACGGCGTTTTCGTTTGACCTGATTCCCGACTCCTTCGGACACGATCTCAGCTACTGGTCAATAATAAACATCAAAAACTCGAGCTTTTTTTGGTGACCTAAAATGTCTTCAGAATTTTGAGAATTATCAAGTTTATTATATCCTTATTGTCAAGGGCTAAACAATATTTAAAAAAAAAAAAGAAATTATTTGAACAATCATCTTTCAAATTCATCCCTTTATAATTTTATTGAATTTTAACTCAAAATTACGGATTTTCAGACAACCCTTGCTCATTATTTCGATCATGAATTGAAAAAGTCAATAAAACCAACAATAATTCAGGCTCAAGATAAAACGTTTTGATATGAGGGGTTCTAGATATAATGTAAATACCTATCATCAATTTTCTTTCTTAATTATTGATGTTCTTTATTTATTTCATATTTTATTGTTTTATTAGTCACTACCTGTAGGCATTGAGCCCAAGTATGTGCTACGAGTTTCACAGGCGATCTTGTTGTCACAATTATACTAACCCCCCATTTCTGCTGCCAACTCCCAAATATTGTTATACATGACGGTTCACGTGATAAAATAATTTGAGTTGAATCATCTGAAATGGCCTAAAGTACGTCTTAGTTTCCTTTCCCTAAGTAAACAACTGAAACAGGATTCTAACGAAGATGGTGGCAACCTCAGTTCTGGCTGTACTGTGCCGCATTGCAAATGTACAAGATCATCAAAGAAATGGGAAACAATACATTTTAGAAGCAGAAATTAGTTAGGTACTACGTTAGTAATGTCGTTTTAGTAAAACACCACCAAATCAAGCTCTCACTCCACACAGCTGTGATTTCAAGCTCAGTTATTCCGTCAGTTATTTGGTCTGTTGAATCGAATTTGTCCCATGGATTCGAGTTATTTCTTTAGTAAAAATCAAACGACTTCCCACCCTGAAAGAACTAAAAAACTGACTTTATTCCGTACCTGTACGTAATCAAACCCCAATTTTCCATAGCGCCGGATTCAAAGTCGGGGATGGCCACCATGTCTTGTTTGGGCAGCGGGTATTCAACGTCAAATAATTTTTCAAAATTTTCCAGCACTCTTGGTCCAAGATCGGCGGCAAAGTCAATCTGAGGAATAAAACGGTCGATGCAATATTATAACGACACTCCGTTGTAGGAATATGTTTAATCTGACAGGAAAACGCAAGGTTTTTGACAGAAGGACGAGATTTATTTGGGCTTGAAATGTCAACGGTTTGGATTGGACCCCCCCCCCCCCCACTTCTCTGCTCTCATGCGTGATGTCAGTTGAAAATGTTAACAGTTACTTATCCATGTCGGTTTTTCACGTAGAACCAACCACCTTGTCAGTCACTATGTGTCACACCTTGCACCATACATGTAGCAAGCTTCCCATTGTGTCCACTTTTATATTTTTTACCTGTAAGTAATTAAACCCCAATTTTCCATAGCTCCAAAGTCCAATTCGGTAACTGCGATTTTGTCTAGTTTCGGTAACGGGTACCGAATATCGAACAGTTTCTCAAAGAGTTCGAGCACTTTTGGGCCGACTCCCTTGGCAAACTCGATCTATAATTGACACGAGAAGTATAAATTATTAATGTTTCGAACTTGAAGTTTATCACCTGCTTCTGTATGTGCGGCGAAGCAACGATTTTTGAACGCCTACGTCTCCCAGAATCCCGAAAAATACCATTTGTGAGGTTATTTCATATTTACCGCCAGTAGTTGGACCCAGTAAAGGTAAGAGGAATAAGGGAGGTTAAGGCAGGGTTGTGAGTCTTCTCGAGTGTTCTATTGCGTCTTACTTTTCTGATCTTATGTGTGTTCTGTAGCTTGCTCCGAGTGTAATTTTTGTTTCAGCATTCAGTGACTAATTACAAGACTTTTACTGTTCAAAGGTGCTTTGTGCTAGTTTCATCACCCAATCTCTCCATTCCTTCAGTCCATCTTGAAATTTTTAGGTTTTCATGTGATTGGACACTATCAAAAAACACATTTTTTGAGCCCAAGGTGCCCATACCGTGGCACCGTTAGAGGCAATTCGGCAGAAAACTATTTGTAGCCAACTAAAGCCATTTCAGTTTTGGTTTATTATTCCTTCAACAATCAACCATATTTTTCCATGCTAGAGGTCAACCTCTTCAATTGGCCACACAGCATGACAGTTTGCATATCATGATGTCCAGATCAACAAACCTATGTTTGTCCGCTGTACACCATCCTCCGTCCGCGCTGTTTTTGGTGGTAGAACATTTTCCGTTGAACTTTTTAGCCCGATCGGAATACATTGGATACTGGGGAGGGGGGTCAAAATGTATTTTTCGAAAAACGGTTTACCGAGATTTTTCGGGAACTAGGCGTGTGAGGTATCATTTTCCACTTAATTTTGAACGCTGATCGATTGGAATAATTCCTGGAGACACACCGGCTTCCCATATTCTTGCTCCAAGGTGAAGGTGAATGAATGAACCTTTATTTTGAAACACGAAATTTTAAACGTTTGGAAAAGCCGGTGGGATCCTGCCAGGCATGATGACAGGTTTATGTTCTCTGAATAATAACGTATGTTCTCAAGCTCTGGAGCAATTTCGTCTAGTTGAATCAGGGTACGGTTATCATGATGGCGGCGTAAGTTTTGTCGGATAAGGGCTTGAATTGGTTTGGGCTATTAATGACATGACTGGCGCAGTCGTTGCTGCACAACTGCTGCTAATGCCCGTTGACTGGCGCAAACATATAATAACCATACCACGAATGAAGCGTTACTCATTTTACTGTTATTTTACATTACTAAATAGTCGTACCTGGTTCAATGCGTCTTTTCTCGCCCAAATTCGGAACTGCACGCCGTTAGGGCGAGGTGGAGCTTCGCCGTAGCCAAAATCGCTGATCACCCAAGCCACAAGGTAAGTTGACATGGGAACTGATTCCTTGAATTCGTCCCAAGACCAGCCTTGTTTGTTCTCCCTGTTGACCGTCACCGCAAAAATTACATCCAATGTTGTTATGCCGTTTAGGTACAGATTGAGTGATAATTGAGTTTGGTAACTGGTCCTTTCTCTCCGATAAGTTAAACTACCATGTTCAAAATTTTCGGTGACCTGGTAGTCTGGTACTCACATTGGAACTGTCTTCGCAACTGGCATATTGCTGATGGCGGTGTAGGAGTCTTCGTGTGCCAACCGAATCGAAAATTTGGCTTTCATCGCAGGTTCGTCGAAACATGGGAAGGCCTGTCTGGCGTATGAAGCCTCGAATTGGGTAACTCCTAGCCACCTTGAAGGAAAATTGATAGGTCGTTATTTAGATGAACTATCAACTATTTTGGATTATCGTGCATTCTGCCGCAGGTTGTTAATTTGCATTGCAGCACGCTTGGAATGCTGAATCACCTCGTGGTGTTGGACTCTTTGAGAACATAACTGCTTCGGTAGTATCCGGTCAGGTTCTGCTCAAGTTTCCCCTTGTACGGAATGTATATCAAATACATTTGACCAGCAACAAGTTTCCGATCCAACTTGATCGCGTAAAAGTCATTTTTCAAGTCAGTTTCGTGATCGACCACTTTGAGGGGCTCACTGCCTTTTTCTAATCCCTTGACCAAGACGTCACCTTTCCCAATGACGAGACCCACGGAGTGGAGAACGATTTTCGACGTTGGTTTCAGGCAGGTAACCTGAGGAAGTAGCATCGGGAAAAATTGTAATGGACCCATAAACAACCAAAATTTTGGGCATTTTACGTTGTCATCAACTCACCTTTATCCATACTTTACCGGTGAATGTGAAATTGTCCAAGTCAGTCACCAGATCGAGCCTGTAATGATCTGGAATCACGTCTCCTGGGAGTCTGAAACTGTCGTTTTTAGCACTCACTGACGTGCCAAGCGCGAGGAGGATTCCAAGCCATAACATCTACAACAAGGAAGTGACGTGTAAGACGTGGGAGTGATTCAGGTTGCTGCCGTAAACTTGAAAAATATATTGTGGGGGCATAGATTATCTGTACTGCTTGAGAAGGAAGGTAGCGCGACACTTGATAGCTCCAGATAAGTCTGATCAACTGGAGGTTCACACTTGATGAGGAAAGGAGTAAGTTGAGCATCTGAGGAAATCTCGGAGAGATGAGTCTAGACTCGAAAGGTCTTCTAGGAGTGGAAAAGGTTTCAATGATGCGGAGAACAAGTGACATAGGAAGGCTATTCTGATAAGCTGGGCCTCTGTGGCCGTTTTAGATGTAGTTTTACGTTGGTTGTGGTTGTTGGTCCCTAGCAAGTTTAGGGTACTGGGTAGGATTGTTCTATTTCAGCCGTATCAACAGCTCAGCAGTTGGAAAGATTTCAATTCCTACTGTTCGTATTTTCACACCCTTAGGCGCAGGACGTACGAAAGCTCCAAAAATAAAAGTGGAAGTAAACATTTCTTCCTCTATAAAACGATACCGCTTGTGTAAATATTTACAGGAACAGTCTTCCGTGCCTGTGCGGCTTTTTTGTGAGTCATTACATCAACTAATCAAGGGAACTATTCAGTTTCGGTTTAAGAAATTCCTACCAAATGTGAATAACTACAAATTTATTTACTAAGTTTGCCCATGATAGTTGGCCTCTAACAGCAAATAATTTTAAATCACAGGGATTCGTTATTCCTTGGATCAAAAATTTTGTGGAAAATTATACCCCACACGCCTAAGTACCGGAAATCTCGAAAATACATATTCAAAATGGGTGGATATACCCATTCTGACCCATAACCACTTCCGGTGGATGCCAACCATTCTGGGACTCATTTCGTTGGATTCAGCGTCCAAAATTTAGCGGAAAATAATACTACACACTCATAAATCACCAAAAACCCCGAAAATCCATTTTTTGAAATACACATTTTGACCCCTACCCCGCCCATATTTGGTCCAATCGGGCTGAAAAGTTTCGAGGACCAACCAACTAAAGCAGGGAACGGACCCCTGACTCAAATTTCAGATTTGAGAAAACTTTTTAGTACCAAAGTCGGCGTGAACGGCGGACGGACATTTGACTTTTGTAATCTAAACACCTTAAAACGTCCAAAAAAAAAAAAAAAAAAAAAAAAAAAAAAAAAAAAAAAAAAAAAAAAAAAAAAAAAATTGCAACTTTGTTAAAAATACGAAAATGGGTAATCCGCGCCCCAATTTCTGGGAGTTTTGAATCGTCTGCACTGAATCTGATGACACAGAACGTGCTTTCTTTCTACGAACCCTCTCGTTATTTTGGTTGGTTGTTCCTTGAATAATCAAACTCAAAATTTGTATTTCGAAAAATGGATTTTCGGGATTTCCGGTGATCTAGGCGTGTGGGATTTCATTTTAGACTAAATTTTGTGAAACCAATGAAGGTTTGCCCCCTGGAAGAGGTAATGGGTACCTACAAATGGGTATTTACACATTTAGAATCTGTGTTTTCGACATTTTCATTTGTCAACGTGTCCAGCCCAGAGCCACCTCTAAGGTACAAAACCCTGAAATTTCACACCAGATCCAGACTTGTTATTACTAAATAATGTACAGCCGAATTGATCGAGAAGGCGTAATGAAAAGATGCCAGGAAAAATCAATGGTTATGTTCCATAATTGACTGTGAATTCGAGCTGAACCCAGCAAGGATGGTTTGCTGTAAGATCCTCGTCCAAACAGTCAAACGTTGCTATTTACCTTCCGTTTCAAGAATTCGAGGGAAGGGGAAATGCTATACCATGTCCCATGAAGGCAACGTACCCCCCCCCCCTTCCGTCTCAGTCACCTACCAGTCACTTAGGACCCCTAAGTGACGGGGAAGGACAATTTTGACACATCAACTTTCTCCTCCGAGCCGTGACCCGGTACAAGCCGGGCATAACAATGGATTGGTTTCCTCCTCGACACACATACGGCGAATTTTTTCTCCTTTGCTTCTTCTTTCTTCCTAATCTTATTTTTCCACCGACGTGACTCTTAAGGGGTACTTTAGACGATAGAACCCACCTACACACTGACGGAGGCGTTATTTCTAAGGCAACAGGGCGACAGCGAAATTCAGAAATACCAAATGTCATTGTTTTATGGATATTAAGGTTTGAATTTCGTTGTTAGCTCGAATTTAAGATGAACCACTCCTGCAAATATGACTACAAAATAAAACCCAATAGTATTGACCAGAACTCGGAGGAAAGTGAACAATTTTGCCTTCAATTAATTTCACGAAAACGCTGCAAATTCATACACACATTCCTCGAACCAGGCGCATGGAGATTCATTTCTTCAACATGGGGAAAATGGGGAAAACAGTGGGTGTGGTGGGTCCCATTCCAATCGATTCAGGGTCCAAAATTTAGTGAAAATGATACCCCACACGCCTAGGTACCAGAGATCTCAAAAAGAGACATTCAAAATGGGTGAATAGGCACCCATTTTGACCCTTAGCCTCTTCCAGAGGACACCAATCGTTCCGTGGGACCCATCTCATTGGATTGAGCGTTCAGAATTTACCTAGTGGGAAATGATACCCCACACACTTAGATTGAAAAAAATCTCAAAAATCCATTTTTTGAAATTCACATTTTGACCCCTACCCCACCCAAATTTGGTCCGATCTGGTTGAAAAGTTTAGAGGACCAACTAGAGCCATGAACGGACCCCTGACCAAATTCAAATGTTCAGAACAATTTCAACTACCAAAGTCGGCGCGGACGGCGGACGGATATTTGCGGATCTAGGCACCTTAAAACGTCCAGAAAAAATGTTTGGGCCGAATTGGAGAGACTGACTTTTGGCATGGAAACGTAGGTTCAAGAAATAACCATCCAAAAATGATAGCAAATCCAATTTATCCTGGAGCTTTGTGCCCTTGAATCGGAGAAAATTATTGAATGGTACACAGGAGTGGAAATTACCTAATATTCTAATTGTAAATTCTACTTGTCATTTTTAAGGATTAATTTTTAGCGAAAATCAGAAAGGAGCCTTCGAAGAGCGCTATTGAGGTCAATGATTGTACGTATGTCGAATCTGATTTTCTCGAGATACAAGTGACAAAAAGTCCCTGAAAAATAATGCTTCTCCATTCTCACCAATCCACTCAAACAAAGTGGCCCTGACTCGCCGTAAGGTGGATAGGACCTTGAATTGACTCATTAATTTTCCTGAGATCATATCGCTAAAGCTGCTGCTGCTGCTGGTTGTTCTATCGTTTCAATTTGTATTCTAGAGGGGGTTCAGGGGCGAATGGGAATAGAAACATTGCGGGTTGAATATTTTGAGAAGAAATGTTTGAGAGGATTCAAAACATCACAAAATTATATGAAGGTGTAGTTTATAAAAATTATATGTAAAAAAAATTATATATATACATATATGTGGTGTCGTGACGGATCTATTTGTAATCAGCGCCGTGGTTGTTATCCCTAGCTGCTTGAGAGTACCCTCTGCAAGAGTGCGGGAAGGGACATACGATACTGATCGATATGAGTAAAGTATCGAATATTTCATTCGATACCAAGTACTTTTGGTATCGATACCACAGATTTGAGTATATGTACTGGTATCAATACTCTGGTCAGTATCGAAAAATTACTCGTATGGGGTTATATTACAAAAATTGTATTGTTCTTGTGTTTTTTCACGAGAAAAAATATTTCAACTACTTCAATTTTGCTACCACCAACAAAATCGTATTCACCTTTACTGAATTCAAATCCATGTTGTCCATCGTATCCCATCCAGGCCTCCAACAAAATGGGAATATTCTGATCAAAACGAGGAACATACCACCACCAACAGGTGTGTTCTTCCTAACCTTGGTGTTTCTGGTATGGGGAAGGAAGAATGGGACTAGTGTTTCTGCCATTTTGAAGTACTTTCTTGAATAAACAGCCTTTTCGAAATGAAGAATTGTTTGCCTTCTTTAATACCTCTTTATTATACTCTTAAAATTTCACTACCACACTACCTTAACCTGATTTTCTCGAATTATTTATTCTTGTAAGTATTTCTTGCGAGTACTCTATGGTATCGATATTTTTCATTCGATACTTCAGTAGTATCGAATATCCGAATTATGTACTCATATGAGTAGGTACTGCCAGTACCTACTGGTACCGTACTGGTATCGATACTTTGAAAGTATCGCATGTCCCTAAGTGCGGGATCATCCAGGGAGAACCAATATAGATGGGCATTGATGAACAGTGTAGATGGGTATCAATTTCCATATCAATTTTCTTTTTCAAGAAACATCAGTGTGAAAATTACATTGGGAAAAAGCATCGATGTTTTAGTAAATTATTGTTTTGTGCTTACGACCATTCAAAATGTAGGAAAATGTCACATTCTGTTGGCATCTTGAAAAGAATGTATTATGTGCAAAGAACAAAAGAAAAAACGATGTATTTGAGGTTGAAGATGATAAAAACTGTGATAACGAATGTACATAACCATAGTTCCTACGATTCGATTCTAACACAATGATCTAACGATGTTGCCTGAATTTGTGTAGTATTATATTTGCACAAGATTAAATTACCCACCTCTCTGCACCACCCTTCTTCCACCCCCATGGCCGTTTGCATGAGGTCTCTGATGGTATCCTGAAACTTGCCAGACACTACGAGAACAAAGTCGTCTGCGTAGGCCTGGCACCAGAGCCCATTGTCCTCCAGTCGTCTCAAGAGACCATCCGCAACCATGTTCCACAGGAGAGGGGATAATACCCCCCCCCCCTGCGGACATCCTCTGGTCGTTTGTATCACAATCTGCTCCCCCGCGAGGGAGGCAATGACTTGTCTACTGCCAAGCATGGTCTTTGTCCATCGAATAACTGTATCATCAATCCCTGGCAGCAACCATTAAGGACTCGAATCCTGTGTAATTAAACGCACCCTCTATGTCCATTAACACACCTACAGCTATGTCCTTACAGTCCAAGGCTCTTTCAATCTTACCAGTCAGGTGATGAAGTGCTGTGTCGCATGACTTGCCCAGCTGGTAAGCCATCTGCTGCCTGTGCAGGGGGTATTCTAACAAGGAACCCCCTCTCACGTATCTGCAGATCAGTTTTTCCAGTTTTTGACCAGAAAGGAAGTGAGGCTAATGGGCCTCAAGTCCCCAGCCTTCAGGTGGTCGATTGGGAATAAATACCACCCTCACCCCCTTCCAGGCTTCTGGAATATATCCAAGGGCCAGATTGGCCCTGAAAATTCTAACCAGCGTCCGGATCAGGGTAGCCCCTCCTTTCTGTAACAGAATAGGGTATATCCCGTCCGGACCAGGGGATTTTTAGGGAAGAAACTCCCCCACAGCCCACTGGACCAGGTCATATTTGTACAAGAAACGTAAATGATCCAGTAAGCATTCATAAAACAAGAATAACGATTTTTCCATCGTCCAATATCTCTACTAAAACGACAAATACAAGGCATTTGGAGAAGAAACCTCATCGTTTGGTTAATAAAATCAATGTATATGAAACATCGAGAGAACAGCACCTCCAAACATCAGCAAAGGAAATCTACGGTTATCGATAAAATCTCGTTAGGTACCGAGATTAATTTCAAATACTTACGTAAATTCGTGAGTTATATTACATTGGTCTACGTGGTAGCGAGGGGGGATAGGCTCAATTCAAGTCATTTATGCACGTGCAATACCAACAGTGAGCGCGTTTTGCCATAATTATGAGCAGTTTTCGAATGATGACTATAGTTTCCCTGCATGGAGTTTCAGGACACCGAAGGGCGAGATTAATGAACCAACCTTCCCTATAATTATCATAAGCAACAGTTGAGAATGGTGAATACGAGATGACCTTCATCGTGATATCTACGTGCATAATGATGTTGTACAGTGTAGGTGCTCATGACTATTTAGGATAAATAAGATTTTTCTCCTTGACATCAGGGGAAAAGGCATTCACAGCAATGCATGGTGTTTGTTTGTATGAATAAATGAGTTAACGCGTTTTTTTAAACAATTATTGAATAATTATTTTGTATTACTTTAAATAAAATTATTAGGTACTTATCATATTACAATGTTTCCATCATTAGGTACTATTTCCCGAATGATATTGGAACATTTTTTCAAGTTAAATTACTTCGCCCTAAATTAAACTGGTTAAAAATTGGTGGTTTATATTATCCAAATAAAATAAACATTCAAATAATACCAATAAATTTGGGAATTTCAAAATTTAGACCCGTTGCTCCCACAAGGCTTTGATTGTCAACATAGAACAACCTTTCTCTCCCCGTTACCCAAAAGTAGGTAATTCAGGTAATGGTGTTGGTACCACCGTTCGTTTTGCCAGCTTTCCCCCTTAATTGGCTTGTGACTACTCCACACCTGTTAATGACTGAACACCGAGTCTCTTATTAATTGAATAAATGATTCATTGGAAATGTGTCGAACGGATCTGTCGTAATAACATAATCGCATGATAAGGGTAAATTCTCATTTCTCTCAGTAAAGTACGTGAACGTACTATGTTTGATGTGAAGATGATGCGATTATTTATTATTAAATATTCCTTCACTGGAAAACAACTTGACTCGTCACAGTTCATTTCGTGTGAAACGTAAAAGATCGTGTTTCAAGTATTCAGAATTTCCACACTTAGAAACATGGAGTTTGAAGGGCAAACAATGTTCCCTTATTCATTTGATTGGTTATTCCTTGAATAATACCAGAGGTCAACCCCTCCGATTGGCCTCAAAATATGACAGTATACGTTTCATGAGGTCCAGATCAAGAAGGTGCCAACTATTTCACAGGGGTTGGTTATTCTTTGGACCAAGAGCATGGAAAAATGAGGAAAACAGTGAGTGTGGAGTGTTCCAGACTCATTCCAATCGATTCAGCGTCCAAAATATAGTAGACAATGATACCCCACATGCCTAAATCGCCAAATTCATTTTCGGTTGGTTATTCCTTGAATAATGGTGGAACCAAATATTCAAATTCACGTCGGAACTGGTTGAGAACCGGTGGAGAGTCATGATCCAAAGACTTATTCTAGACCAGATTCTGCGTTCTGCTCGTCAAAATAGAAGATCAGAGAAAAGCGGGTCACGAAACAAGTCCGGACAACAATTTTGCAAGCTCATCATCCCAGTTCTCCTTGAAGTCCACTTAATTCGCGCGATCTTGCTAACTTGTCAAGCGATGGTTCGTATTTGTTATTAATGACGATTTTTATGACTCGGAGCAACTCCGTTATTCCTAATGTGGTGGGGAGAGGGAAATTTATTTCGAGAATTTGCGTACTGTCGACGATTACGTGGAATACCACGTAATAAACAGCTTTTGGCGACACTTCGGTGGTCAATGTTTGAAAAGTTAAAAGTTTTATCTCCTCTCGCTTCCTCTAGGCCTGTTCACATGAATGGGAAAATGAGTCTTAATGGTCGGTCAAATGATTGTATTGTGTCTCCTTGAAAATCGGTTCTCATTTCATACCGCAATCGTGTAATTTTTAGACGATTCCGCAGGTGACGAATTCACATTTCGTGAAATTGAGAACCCTTTATTTACACTACGATTTGGTTTATTCGACGATTGTCGCCCTAAAAGAAACAATCGATGGGAAAAGATGCACCTACCTATTTTTGAAGCGTCAAGTGTGGCAACAAGCTTCGATTTTATTTTCTTTCGGGTTGAAGCCACTAAAATAGCCATAGCTCAATTCTCAAATGAAACCAAATTTAAGGGAAACGCTAAAAAGAGCGTTGAATTTCTAATCAGAAAGCATGGCCTTCAATAACGGAAAAACTTACATGAGGAAGAAGTGACTGAAGAGCGTAACAAAAGGAAAAACTATTTTTAGCGAAAGAAAGTGTTTTTCAAAATTTAAGGAAGCGAAACACTGCGCGAAAGTCTCAAAGTGTGGTTAAATTTATACTTGAACGTGGTTGCGTTTCAAATCCAGAAAACAATAGTTCTGCACAAGGATTATGAATTCGAAAGGAGTTGGAAAATGGACTGTTCGAAAATTGTACAATTTTGATCAAATTGGGAAATCGATTCCTTAAAAATTTGCAATTTTTGGAGTGGAGACATTTTTGGCCGAAACAGCTCAATTTTGTTTTGATTATTTGGAGCGATTATCCAAAACTGAGGGAAATGTTAGAGCCAAAATGCAATTTTGTCTAATTTTCCATTTGAGGAGTAGAATAGAAGAAATCCGACGTGACTCACCTTAACGCGGCGGGAAGCGACTGGTATTACCTGTCCCTGACGGCTTCCTCGGGGCGAATACCAGCGGCCGCCGAGTGGCTAAGAACCTCACCGTCTCAGCTGCCTCCCCCTCACTCGCCCCGTCAGCTGAGTCCACGTCAGGCAGCTGATCCTCCGTGTCCCGTGGCGGCGGATAATCAAGGGAGACTAAGACAGGGATTGACTAATCCGGGCCTGATGAATGAACTCGCTTCGACCAAACAGTTTTTCGGAAGACGAACTCGACTCTGTCAGGTGAATAATTTCCGAACTGTCTGAATAATTTGAACATTACGGACTTATAAAAGTGAAGACATCCGACGTTGCTGGAGGTGCCAATCTGCTCACCACGTCCGAAAGGTACTTAAGCACTTCCGACCGGTAATTTTTCATCCAAACTGCTCTGATTAATCTCTGATTAATACAGTGCGCTGAGACTAACGCGTGCAGACTGTTGAATGGCTGGTGAGACCATCGGAAGATTGGGGAGCCTAGAGATAAGGAGATTCATAACATTTCAGGTGCTTGTTTTCTCGGGTACAACATAAGTGATGGGTCGAAACTAGGTTAGCCGCAATGATTTGTCACACACCTTCAATTTCGACCCACCTTTGGTAGATTTCAGTTCTCATTCACCATCAGTTTCGACCAACTCATTGTTGAAGTGCGCAATGAGACTAATTTAAACCTCGGACCAGACGCATGGGGATTCATTTCTTCCACATGGGGAAAATGGGGGAAACTGGGTGTGGCGGGTCCCGGATTCCAATCGATTCAGGGTTCAAAATTTGGTGGAAAATGATACACCACACGCCTAAGTACCAGAAATCTGGAAAACACACATTCAAAGTGAGTAAATAGGCACCCATTTGGACCCATAGCCTCATCCAGAGGGCACCAATCGTTCCGAAAATGATACCCCACAAGCCTAGGTACCAGAAATCTCGAAAACACACATTCATAATGGGTAAATAGATACCCATTGTGACCCATAACCTCATCCAGAGAGCACCAATCGTACCGGGACCCACTTCATTGGATTCAACGTCCAAAATTTAGTGGGAAATGATACCCCACACGCCTAGGTACCAGAAATCTTGAAAACACATATATACAAAATGGGTAGATGGATATCCATTTTGACTCATATTTTCTTCCGGTAGGTGCCAATCGTTCTGAAATTCATTTAATTGGATTCAGCGTCCAAAATTTAGTGGAAAATGACACCCTACACGCCTAGATTGCCGAACATCTCGAAAATCCATTTTTCGAAATACACATTTTGACCGCTACCCCGCCCAAATTTGGTCCGATCGGGCTGAAAACTTTTGAGGACCGACCTATGCCGGGAACATACCCCTGACCCTACTACCAAAAAAAAGCCCGGACGGCGTACGGCGGACGGACATTTGACTTTTTTGATCTAGATTGAAACGTCCAGAAAATTTGTTTGAGCCAAATCGGAGAGGTTGACCTGTTGCATGAAAACATAGGTTGATTATTCAAGGAATAACCAACCAAAAGTTCTCATACAAACTCAGTTTGACCCACCCTTGGTAGAAATGAGCTCTCATTCGCCTTCAGTTTCAATCCACCCTCGGTTCAGACGCCTTCTCATTCACCTTCAATTTTTACCCACCCTTGATCGAATGAGTTCTCAAACCTCTTCAACATAGACATAGACCTACCCTTGGTCGGAACGAATTGCGGTGGTAGGATTGACTTCTGTCGAAAATTATATGAGGCGAGCATTTGCTTCGTCCCGCCCAGGTTTAGTCAATAGAGCACATTCACGGCTGAAATGATAATCCTCGATAGCAATCATAAACAGCAATCTACGATCGATTGAGAACTGGCTCGTTTTGCCAGCCGTCACCGTTGATTCCTTTTGCAGATGCGTATTAGACTGGAGTAATACCATCGTTTTTGCTGCAACGCAGCTAATAAAGGGCTGAAAGAGTTGACAACCTAAATCTTCACTGGGCGACTCGTGCAATCAGTGTCGCATGATAAGTATGAACTGGCACCATCGACCACTTCAAATTTCTCACGAGATCACAAACTGCGCATGGAGCAGGTCGTAAGCATGGATCAGCTTGAGTTTGGAGCTGTTTGGACACACAACTACAAGTGACTCACCAAGTGACCATGTAGTGCGTGTGAGTGTGCAGCTGTCAGGGTATCTATCTCCGAACGTAACTCTCTTACTGGTCCAAAACCTCAAGTTTGATCAAATCAAGAGCTTATCACCTAGTTGACAGTCGCAAGGGTAGCCAGCAGGGAGAAGGAAGGTTTGTGATAATAAGGCAATATAAGCAATCATTCCATAGTACCCTACCCCATCGGAATCGGTCCTGATTCACATACAAACTCCGGCAATACGGTGATCCTTCGCGATTTACCAATAGGACATCAACTCTCCTTGACCCCAGCCGCGTTTAGTTGAAATCCGGTTTTCGTCGTGCGTTGACCCACGGATGCGCCATCTAAATAGCTAAGCCAGGGAACTGGTCCAGAAGGTAGAGATCGCTATGGTTTCTCGCCTGTTTTATTATTCCGGACGTTCTCAACCAAGACGGCAAAACTGCTAAGTCCAGATTTCTGTTTGTCGTTTGACGCGTTGCAATTAAGCGGTTTTACGCACAAAATAAAGGACTTACCGATGAATTTACTACAATACGGTGCACAATTTTTGAATGAAAATCGGTCTATTTTCGGGTTACTATCTCTGAAGCCCAATCTCTCGCGAGATTTCTCACGAACAATTAGGACGCACATTTCTAAACTTCTCCAAATGTATGTGATCCACTTTCATAGTAGGTCCATCAAACCGCAGTTAAAATGCTCTAAACTCGCATAAAGAGCGTAACTTTCCTAAAACACGTTAGTCCAAGGAAGGTCGTGGGAATTAGAAGAAAATAGAGGAATAGCTGACGAATGGCTATTATCTCGAACGTAAAATTGTCTAGTTACTTTTAATGACCGACCATGTGATAAAAGAGGACCGAGTGTGATGGTGTCGTGATTTCTGCGAGACAAAAGTATCTCACGGAATGAGTGAACAACTAAATGAAAAGTTGGAAACAAAAGATGGTGAAAAAACGCTGCAAATTCATTTACAGGGGTTGGTTATTCCTCGGACCAGGACCATGGGGAAAATGGGGAATACAGTGGAGGTGGAGTATTCCGGACTCATTTCAATTGATGAAAATCTCGAGAATCCATTTTTCAAAAACACATTTAGACCCCCAACCCCAGAACGATTGGCGCCCTCTGGATGAGGTTGTGGTTCAAAATGGGCACTTATCTACCCATTTCGATAGTCTGTTTTCGAGATCTCTGTTACCTAGGCGTGTGGGGTATCATTTTCCACTAAATTTTGGACGCTGAATCGATTGAAATGGATCCGGGACCCGCCACACCCACTCTTTCCCCAATTTTCCCCATGTTGAAGAAATGAGTCTCCATGCTCCTGGCCCGAGGAATATCAACCCGTGTGTAAGAATTTGCAGCGTTTTTTCCAATATTTTGATCAACAACTTACTGAGTCAACATGCTGAGTCAAAATTCTTAGATTAAACTACGTACAACTTTGCCTACGTACAACTCTGGGCTGCAATAACCACAGAGTATTATGACGAACTAGTCAAATACAAGCTTTTCAGAGATTTTCTGTTAGGCAGGTGTCAGTAGTTCATCATTTATCTATTGAATTAATTGTAATTGAGAAGTAAAATTGCCAAGTGGCAACATAAAATGGTACAACTAAAGCACTGTTTTTGCCGTCTTCTACGTAACTTAAGGGGCAAAACACGTTCATTCTGGACGCCAACAGCACAAAGCGTTGTTACAAGTAACTTGCAATGTTCTTACTTTCGTCTTACATTTATCACTTACAATGTATTTGTTTCCTGTAGCGACGGTCAAATCTGCGGTTCTGAGATTGTTCACCGAGAACACAATCACGTCGCGTCGTGTACCGATAACTGGATTTAGTTGTACACTGTTCTACGTCCTAAATAATTCCATAACTCGGAAGTCCATGGATGTTACGAATGCTATCAATTCCAGACTCAATTTTTAGTTTCCCTGGAGACACTAGATTTACGATTCTCGTCAGTTTGTTGTGTTCCGGTTTTTCGAAGAGATCTAGCTTGATACTTCAATAGTTGCTATAGACTTGATTTTTTTTTTTTTTTTACAGTTTCTTATAGAGTTATTTTAATGGGAAAAATGCATGTTGAAGCGTGGGCACGTAGATAACACGCCCCCTAAAAATAGGTTCCTCTAGAAATTACTAGACATGGATACCAATGACTACGATAGTTAAAGATGGTTTTCAAGTGCGTATCCTATGGAAAAAGTTACTGAATATATTTTTAATTATGTGCAATTCTTCGACGAATGGCGTTTGAAACATCCAAAACTCCCTTCCCATGACTGCCCGTAAAATCGGAGAGATTGACTATTTGCATGTGTTCGGCCCCAGGCCTCCCTATAAGATCGAAAGATGCCAAGGAACAGCCAGTTCAAATTACCCGCCGTTTGGGTCGGCCGGGTAGGACCTTTTTGCTCGCGCTAGATGACCCGACATCAGCGCTCGCTCGTTCTGTGAACTAAGGGGGTAACCCGCTGTGAAGGAAACCTCGCAATTATTGTTCTGTTCTCCAACATGTTCTCGCTGTGTTCATAAGATCTGTATCCGTTTACATCTGTTCGATCAGTTATTAAAAGTTCAATTAACTGTTACAGTTCTTCAGTTCGAACCCACGGTCTCACAGCATGAAAACATAGGTTGATTATTCAAGGAATAACCAAACAAAATAGGCAAACACTAACAACCTTTTGTAGAACCAAATGTTGAAGAGAATTTCACTTTAAAATCAAAAAATTTTGAAAAACCAAAATATGCTCACTCATGTCAAAATGTGAACTTGATACGAAGAAAAGTCGTATCAAATTTTCAGATAGGGCATAACGGAGGAAACTTAGTTCAAATTCAAAACTTGTCACTTTCTTGCAGTTTGTTGTAATAAGTTTCAAATTAAAAATAATTATTTAATGACTATTGTGTATGTAACTGGATTACCTAATTAGGAGATGGACAAACTGAAGTACTTACTGTAAAGAGGGGAGAAAGTAAGCGCTATAGCAAAATACAGGAAGGTAATCATTACTCATGGCAAAACTCATCACAATAATTGATCAATGCTGACATTATTTCTTGTCTGACTTGAAAACTGTTGCGTTATTGTTATACTATTTTACTTAAGACGTAACACCACAAACCCCCCACTCAGCTACCAAACCTCCACCCCAACCTCCCAACTACCCACCTCAGCCACCCTCTTAAATCCCTTCCTGGCCCCTTGTCTATCCTTCCAAGCATTCCAACATAGGCTTCTTCTGGAAATTCCCTTTCACCAAAGCTTCTGGCTCTCCCACCTACTACTATTTTTGTCCATGTCCCCTTCCTCAGTCCCATGTTCATGTTGCACCGTGCAGTTTCCTTCTCTCTATCACTAGTTAGCTTGACAATGAGCTTGCCATTTGCACCAAAAAGCCCATACAGTATTTCAGACAGAAGCTTCACCTTCTGTATGTTTGTTTAAGAACTGGATTTCCAGGATTATTTCGGGTTTTGTTGGGCTCTTTACCTGTGTGGTCTTCTGCAATCTGAAGCAAGTGTGGAATAAGGGTAAATGAAAAAAAATCCATGTTTTGATAAACTTTATAAAACCATAAGGAGCTTATAACAACAAAATAAAAACGTAGAGCAAACTGCTTCTGAAAACGATTAGGACAATTGCAATGTTCAGTTGTGGCCAAATTTCAATCTGACTAGAAAAAATAATGATAAATTAATGAGCGTGTTTCTTTTTCAAACCGTAGATTCTCACGTGGGTGCTTCACTCCATCATGTGGTAAAACAACGAACAAAAATATTACAGTCACGGCCTCGTGAGACTGGAAAGCACTTCGAGTAACGGTCGTTATTTGAGTACTTGAATTTGACGGCGTTGCAAAATCAATGATGCACAACGTTCCTGACCGACTCGGACCGGCAGAGCGAAAAATCAACATTACTGACTGATGGATGGCTTATAAGCACTGAGCCACTTTTTCGTATCGTCGGAATTTTTGTCGAGCCAATCAATATTTGATTCGGCGATTCTAATCAAAGCGTTGCTTCCTAGCTCTGATTTGAAATCATCTTTTTGAGAGTTCAACAACTTTTTGAGCTGGAAAATAATAATAATTTGTGTCAGCATTCTTGCAATAATAAATCGGTTCAGTTCAGTTATGTCACGATAGAACGGGAACTCACTTTTTCCAACTGCTTTTCGTTATTGACTTCAACGGCGACGTTCTCTAGGAGTTTCTTCAGCCGCATGTTCTTTTTCCTGAAATGAAAAAGGACCAAAATTAAACAACTACTATGACAGATGTGTGCTACTTAATGGTGAATATAAAATGGCTTGTACAGACTTTTTCAAGTTGAAATCCTTGGAGACCAAGGCTGACAAAAGCATTTCTGGGTCCTTTTTGGCCAACGCCTTGAACATAACACTCGTCTTCTTGTAGCCAGGGCCTCCTTTGCTTGGTTCCATCGCCCATGTCAAGTACCTAAAATGGCATGTAACTATAATTATGTTCCTCATTTATTGTTAATCCCCCACACATATAGTTTGAAAAGACCAACAAGTGGAGAAACCCCCGACTTTTGTAGAATAAAAGCTACACAGAACATATACAAAATTATGAATGAGACTGTAATAATATTGAAAGTCGTGTGTTGATATAAAGAGACCAAACGGAGAGCAGCGGCCTTGCCTTGAAAAGCTGTAGTATGCGCCAGAATAGTACTCATGATAAAACATGATTAATTTTTCCAGATTTTGGCGCACTTTTCGCTAGAACGTTTCAGCCAATCAATTTGTCTATCAGTACATAGATCGATCTATTTTAAATGGTATTTCCTACGGTTCGTCACATACCTACGACCACTTCAAATCAAAGAACATTCATCTTCATAAAATACTGTAATACTTGTTGAACCGTTGCAAGAACTGTGTTTCAATCATTGCAATCATACCGTGCTCAACCCTTGTGTCTTGTCACGGTCTGGTCTGTTCAATTGGAGCGACACCCCCTTGCAGTACCCATTAAATGGAACTACATTAGAGGAAGGATCCTCCTTACCTGACATATTTGGTGGGTGAGTGGTTTTATTTGTGTTGTGTCATCTATCATTCAGTCCTAGCCTCTAGGCTATCCCCTCCAACTTTCCTCTCAAGACTCATGATGATGGTACCACCCTCCTTCCCCTACACCAAGACGCCCCACCCTCTACCCCCACCTCTTACATGTTCTTCACCCCTCCAACCTAATTTGACAATAACGTAATAATGTCAAGGGCACTCATCCATATGCTAATATGTTCGGTAAGACAGGTGCTTCTTCCATTTCACGCATGCAAAAACGCTTTTTTTTTGTAAATCCAAAAATGTTTTCTGAAAAAAAAAAAAAAGTATCCATCAGAATCCAATGATTATTAGACCGTCTATAAGTCTATAATATTGGACCTTTTGAAAGCTAAGATTAGGCGCAGTTTTTAAAATCATTTTAAACAAAATTGTCTGCTGCAAAAAAAGTGGAAGTCGCTACAAAAGATTCTGAGATTAATTTTTACTACTGTTTTGTTCGTTATAAAACTTTCGAGTTTGTACATGAGAGATGGGAAGTTTTCGAGATAGCATCTGGCTTGTGTCAGTTGCCAATTTGAACAGTTGCGCATGCTCTTTGATCCAAATAATTGGTCACTTGAATCCATAAAAACAAAGTATGATTTCCATCCCTTCACCCCCACCCTCTGAATCGACCGACTAGGTTCACTACAAATTCCTAATAATTTGATATTAGATATTAAGGTCATTTGAGCCCAAAACCCAGAAAAAGTTATAAGTAAATCACTGACTACGAGTGAAGCCTGCAGAACGAGCAAAATGCTAGTATAAAATCTCGTATATACTATATGTATCAACGTTGAGGACCGTTCAGTAGAAATTGACGTTCTGCGCAGACCTTCTGCAGCTTCTTGCCGATGATGAAATCTCAGACCTAATTAAAATCTACCGACGAATAATTAACGATGCGTGTGACCGAGATAAACGAAGGGATCCATTAACTTGATAAGACGCTGTCAACAGATTGATGACTATTTCGATAAGTCGCAGCATGTGTTGCCAGACGATTGGGCAACACGATTGCCTTTGGATGAAAGTAAATTTGGCGTAAAGTCCGATACATTACTCACAAGTCAGGTTGGATATACTTGGTATCTTTTCAACTGCCTCAACGTTCCCCCTTCTGTCATCCCGATTTCACGGATAACTTGCTTATATACTATTCACCGTATTTCCCACATAATTTCTCTACTTATTGCACGCTCTACGTCGTCACAAATGATGCTCAATGTCCAACTGGTCATCTCTGATGTGCCGATACAACATCAATTTAATTGTTAGGTGCGCCGTTTGGAGATCGTACGGTCCTATCAAACGTTTGTGTTTACTCATTTTCGAGATAATTACGAACGAGCACTTAATTGACCAATAAATTGTTGTTTAGACGGTTAACCCAAATTTAAATTCCTCAACAATGCCTCGCAGTATGAACCACCAAAGCGAACTCAATATCTTGCATTATTGATATCACCGTGTGTTTTCATATAAGAGAAAAATTATTATTATAAAAAAGTTGTCTTGAAAGAGTTACACATTCATGAAGGACTATCATGGCCTTACTTCGATAGGAGTTTCTTGTCCTTGGTGCACGATAAAGCCTTGAGCAAGTCCTTCTTGTCTGCTGAGTCCCAGGAGGAGGCAAATCTCGAATTGACCATTTGCCACGTTTTACTGTCACCGCTGGCCACTCCGTAGCAGTAAACGGTGCCTCTTATGTCCTCGGCGACTCTGTAAAAACGAACCGGGGGTAACAACGCGATTAAAACGCGAAACTTTGGCTATTTGTATTACGTGAGACTCTATGGCCTTTAAAAGGCGCAGGGCCGATGGACCGAATCAAAGAGAATGCCTCAAGGCTCTCTAGTATAATTTATTGCTTAACAACCTCACAATTACCGTATTTCTGTAACTGTTTTCACTTTTATGGCATCAGGCGACAACTTACCCAAAATATCAATATTGATGTCTCTCCGGTTGCTTTAAAAAATCAAATCAAACCTCTTCTAATTCAAATTAAGAGAACAATACCTCAGTTGTAACGCATAATGAGCAGAAGAGAGAACGGTCAGATAGCCATCAGTGGAGTGGAAATTAAACCAGAGGAATGTGTTTACAAACTTCACAAATCGGTTTTTGGTTTACTAACTTGTACGATGGATCGGCAGCCCATTTTTTGAATTGTTCGTTGGCGGTTTTGGTGCACTTCGCGACACCCACTTCACAAGAAAGTGAAAATAGATCTTTCCTGTGAGGGTCGTCGTCTTCCACCCGGTTCATCCCTGAGGCAAGAATGTCGTTCAGGAACTCCTGTAACACGTAGATGAGCCTCCATTCAAGAATTGTAATTATTTAAATAAATTCCCAACTCACCTCCATCAATATGCCCTGTGCTTGGTTGTAAAACTGTGTGGCTCGAGGAATATTTTCATCTGAGGCAATGTTATCATTTTTATTTAGTTTTTTTCTGTCTTTCATGTGTTTAACTTTGAGACTTCCAACGGGATTTTATTGACAGCAACCAAGATGAGGACCCTCTAACAATTATTTTGATGTTAGTATTTTGACAAATGGATTTCCGAGATTTTCGGCGATCTAGACGTGTGGGGTATCATTTTCGAATTTCAGAAGCAGAATCCAATGAGACGGGCCCTGGAACGATTGGCGCCCACCGGAAGAGGTTATTTCAAATGTGTTTTCGAGATTTCTGGTACCTAGGCGTGTGGGGCATAATTATCCACTAAGTTTGGAAGCTGAATTGATTGGAATGAGTCTCCATGCACCTGGTCCAAAGAATAACCAACGCCAACCTCTGTGAAAGAATCAGCGTTTGTACCTTCTGGCCAAAAGATGGCCAGTTGGGAGGTTAGCGTCGGGGAATCACTTTGCGAGATAGTTACTCTAGCTTTCCTAATTTGACTTGTGTTGTTCTCTGCCTTTTGGTACAAGAGTCTTCACTTTTTCCAGAGCCAAATGACTCCAAGGAGGACCTAGAAAACCCAATAAAACGCGGGAAAAAGCGTTAAATTTCACTGTCCGCACTTACCGTGAACATTCCCTCCAGTTCCGTCCCCTTGAAAAGTGACAACTGCTTATGGGCAGAGCCAAGGAGAGCCAACCAAGGGTACGGTGAGAGCTCGTCTTTCAACCAGGACATGGCCTTCATGGCGTCGGCAATAGGCGAGAACCCGAGTCTGGCCAGTTCGACCATGTCCGAGACGACTTGAACCCGGTCGTCCAGCCACAGCTCGCTCAGGTCATTCAACAGGTAGCCGGAGTTTTCACGGTCGTAGCGCACTCGGTAGTAGCCTAGGAAAATGACAACGAATTAGAGCCATCATGACACGAAGGTGACCGCTCGATGGAAAGTAAAGTGATTTCAAAACCAAACACGAATGAAATAAGAAAACGGCTTTAAAATATTCCACGCTACTGCCTTGACGCCTACAGATATTTCCAAAACGACAGACTACACGTAAATGAATGAAGACTACACGTGAATGTTCGTAATCAATCCGTCAAACACATATTAAGGCTTCAAAATCACACCAACAAGAAGGTTTCCCAACGGTCTGACACACTTAATTTACTCGGACGACTCAAGAGAACCAAGCGAGAAGAATGAGAAATAAGTTAGGTGCAGGACTCTATAAACTCATGTATACAATTACCAGACTAATATTGCTCGTAAGTAGATGATTAACTAACTAATGGACATACATAATTATTACTTATTCACATTTCGAAAAAATTCATGAGAGATTTTTGGAGAATGTAATATAATCGAGAAGATTATCGTCTACACCTACTGCTTGATTCGAGGAGCGGTTTTCGAGCCATTTGGAAGAATTTCTACAGACTTTAAAAATTTATTGAATCTATAGAATAACAATCTGCTCTAGCATGAGAAACGTAGAAATATGGTCTCCATTATAGTCATAGTATTTTATGCCTGGTCAGTGACGATGCCTCTTTCTAAAAAGTTCGCTTGAGAATCACTACTTACTACCTTTAGTTTGTCATTGTTAGAGACCAGAAATCCAAAATTGTCTTTTCATTTTTTTAAATGTAGAAATCCGAAATGCGCCATGGTTTTGTGTTAGACCGTTAGGCTCTTATAAAATGCTTTAAAAGACGCCAAAAAATCGGAAGTTTCGTACAAAAACCAAATAAAGGTAACTTATTTTCGAAGAGATTGCCGCTCACCAACAACAATGTTGTTTTTTGGAATTGGACATGCCCGGGAGCAACCATAAACGGGAATGAAAGCAGTAGGAAACAGCCATTGGAGCCGTAAAAAAAATGATTTGAAGGAACGCACCAACTATTAATCATCCCCCCTTTTATGAAGCAATTTGTTTCATTTTGAAAACTCTATTGTGATATTGTCAAAAGTTATTTCATTACAGGTATATCCATTTACTTATATTTTCCAAATTAGTTTCATTTTTTATCTACTTGTATGCTGTACTGGTCACGTCTTCCGCAACAAAAAATATTATTCAAAGTAGCATGTTCACAGGTACTTTTGACACGTTGCTCGAATCTCCAAAGCGAGCCGACTTTCCCCCTCCATTTTCATTCTAACTCACCTGCTCCGTGTAGGTTGAACAGCAGCCACCTGTCAGAAGGAGCTGGATCAGGGATGGTCGTGTTGTATTCTGATGGATCAAGCCAAATCCGGGGGGACGTTGTTGTGCCGTTCTCTCCGTCGTAAGTGTACGATATGGGAATCCACCAACCGCCACTGGTCTCTTCTCGAGCTGGCGACGAGTCGTCCTCTCTATCCAAAATGCTTCTCTGAAACGTGTGAATGATGTTATTAGTGGTTTGCATTGAAAGGTCAGTCCGGAGTTTCCTACCGTTCGCATGAGAGTAAAATTCAAACGTAGAAAATACTGTTGCTCCAACGAATATCACAAATTGGGGGACAAGTTGAATGTATAGAGCTTTCACTTATCCAAGATGGAGACGCATGGAGACTCATTTCTTCAACATGGGAAAAATGGGGGAAACAGTGGGTGTGGCGGGTACCGGACCCATTCCAATCGATTCAGGGTCCAAAATTTAGTGGAAAATGATACCCCACACGCCCAGGTACCAGAAATCCCGAAAACACATATTCAAAATGGGTAATATATACCCAATTTGACCCATAACTTCTTCCAGTGGGTGCCAATCGTTCTGGGCCCATTTAATTGGATTCAGCGTCCATAATTTAAAATCTCGATATCCACTTTTCAATGAACACATTTTGACCCTCCCCCAATTTGGTCCGATCGGGTTGAAAAGTTTCAACAAGTTTCGGGTCCCTGACCAAAATTTCAGATTTTGGTTTGTTATTCCTTGGATAATCATCCTATTTGCATGAAAACATAGGTTGATTATTCAAGGAATAACCAACCAAAACCATGAGAGCGGTTCACCAGCGCCGGCCTCGTTCCCGTGTTATGCAAAACCCGCTGAACACTTCGGACGTGCAGGTGAGGAAGCATTTTGAGGCAACATAACCGAGCTGTTTTGGTGCAAGACGTCACCAAATTGAAGTGACACAGAACAACACCACCTAATTAGGAAATGAATGACAACATCACCTTACTGACATTAGTGAGTATTCTTGAGTTTACATTTTAGTCCTCAAGTTCCAAAATTTCCCCCGCTTTCTGTTGGTAAAAGTAGTTTAACGTTTAACCCGTATTCTCAATGGTGGTGCCAGTGAAAATACGTTCATTCAAATTCACAACGTTGTACCAAAGCAATAGTCACATTGAAAAGCTGGGAAATCGGAACACAACCCCCTCCCCCATTCTGTGACGTCAACGTTTCACTCGACAACAGAAAAAATAGGTTGGTCGAAATTTCAGATTTTTAGAAAATTTTCTACTACTAAAAACGGACGGCTACGGTTCTAGGTAGGTACCCAAAACCCACATTAGAAATAGGTAGTTAGGCACCCATTTTGATCCATAACCTCATCCAGAAGGCGCCAATCGTTCCGGACCCGTCTCATTGGATTCAGTGTCCAAATTTTAGTAGAAAATGATACCCCACACGCCTAGACCGCCAAAAATCTCGAAATTCCATTTATCAAAAAACACATTTTGACCCCCACCTCCCCAAAATTTGGTCCAATTGGGCTAAAAATTTTCGAGGACCAACTAGAATCAAAAACAGGTCCCAGATTTTTTGAAAAATGTCTACTGCCAAAAACGGCATGGACGGCGGACGGACATTTTTGCTTATTTTGATCTAGACTCCTTGGAACGCATACCGCCAAATTTTGGGGCGAATCGAAGAGGTTGACCCTCTGCATGAAAACATAACCCTAGCCAGAGGGCTTCACCCTATGAAGGTGCCTATAATGGGTAGGCCTGTGCTGCACACATCCGTGCAGGATGTACCAATACAGACCAATTCTGGAATTTGAGATGCAACACTCGGGAACCACTCTGCTTAAGTGGTAGTGCAAGCTAGAATGCACGGACTACCGCAAGTCGGTACTTGGGGGGAGTAGTTTACTACTCCCTATCCAAGCCCTGCTGAATGAAGGGACAATCATTCCAGTCTATTTAGACTGTATCCTCACTGCTTGCAGTGGGGGTGAGAAGCATAACCCGTGGGGTGAGCTCTCCTTGTAATTGTGTAATTGCTCACTTCCTTGGATCGGGGTGAGAAACACATTGGACTCTGCATGAAAACATAGGTTGATTATTCTAGGAATAATGGAAACAGATCAGTCCCTTATTTCAGCACCTCTTAGATACTAACCTGAGAGATCGTGATTTCCCCTGTCTCGTAGTTTCTGACGACAGACACAACAGGGTAGCCTCGTTGGTTCACCCATCCGTCCATCACCTCAGCAAATGTGACGTTCTCTGGCAGTGTATTATACTTTTTGGCAGCTTCCTCTAGTGACTCCCATAAACTCTCGTGAGACGCTGTCGAGAAAGCGCGTTTCTTCAGGTACTTCCGAATCCCTTCCTTCAGAGCAGGTTCTCCAATGGTGAAGTTCAACATTCTTACAATGCTTTGACCTGAAAATACGATTCAAATCATTTTTAGGTGGTTGAGACGAGCATCGTCAGGAATCATTTCCGTCAGTATCATTTTTCCCACCTTTGTGGTAGATGATCTGGTCGAAGACTTCCTTAAAACCCGCCCCTGGAAGGACTTCTGGCCTTAGGGGATGTGCGGTGTCGCGAGCATCGGCTTCCATCGAGTTCTCGCGAGCGAGGATCCAGGCGGTTGTTTCGTGTCCCCATACGGGATAGACCTGCGCAAAATATGAGAAACGTTGCAGGTGCTAGTCGATGGATGACACATGCATCGGATTGAGTTGTATAGTTCTTTGTGATATTGCAAAAACCGCTGAAAAGCCTCACATTGGTGTATTATCAGGTAGATCTTGTTCGTGGATGAATATTAATTTTGTGTTTACTCGAGTACGGTAAAGCATAACAATGCGCCATTTGATCATAGGTTCATTTCAATCAATTTGCCGCCATATTTCTGCATTGCGCAAACCTGGGTTGTTGGCATACATCTTACAGACAATCGAGTAATCCTCGCTGCGAGCCAGAACTCTGCATTTGTAATTTCTCAGCCTCTTGACTGTCTTCAACACCCATGAAAACTGAGGCGCTGTCCTAAATGTTGGATTTGGAAACTATCCTCAGGTCACACGGCTAATGGATAATCCGTACTGACAACGTGTACTTCGAAACAGAAAATCGGGTGAACAGTAACAATAATTCCTACGTTTTTACTGAGGATAATATGCTTGAACCTTAAAAGAAGGAGGCTTTTAGAATGGTCCAAAGCAGTGGAATTTCACTGGAAGGCTATTCCTGGATTTCAAACATTATCCGCAGAAAAGAGACGTATGCTTTGGTGGGAAGATTAGCATTCATTTTCCCTAGCACTTGAACCGTCAGTTAACTGATCAAGGGTGTGGACTGATTGTTGCACATTCACATTTTCAGATTCAAAAGAAACAATTTCCTCCACGAGCGACATCCCTCTAAGGATTCACCATTGTGTGTTAGTTATTCACCAAATTACGGTCGTATGATCACCGTGGGACTTACTTTGCTGGTCGACAGTGCGGCGAAATAAGAAGAAAAACCTTCGCTTAGCCAAATATCATCCCACCATTTAGGCGTGACGAGATTTCCGAACCAAATGTGAGATAGCTCGTGAGCAATGAGATTGCTCGCCCTCAGCACCACCTGCTTGTTACGTCTGTATCTGGGATCGAAGAGCACGAGTCTTTCGCTGAAAATGATCACTTGGAATGAAGCGTTTTCATTTTGCATTTGTATATTAATTTCGGCTGTCAGATCCTCAAATTTGCTTCAATCAAATAAAATCATCTTCATTAGGCATCTCCTAAATTGAGAAAATTTGCAGAAGAGCCCAGTTTTTAGGCTCTGCCTACTCAATAAATCATAAATGATGAACCAATACACTTTGTTCTTTGCACCATTTCAAAATTTTATCCATTCTTGAGCACAAAATATGTTGGAGAAAGTATTATATTTATGAGGGGTTATGACTCACGGAGGCATTTTGCCAAGATGAATGTTCATTGTAATTTAACAGTTTCAACTAGGTGAGTATTAATACAAAATAAATACAATAACTTGTTACTAAATCAAGTGTTGAAGTTCATTCATGTACATCCTCTACATTTCACTTAAGCTGTATTTACTCGTAATTTGAAACATAAGCCGCTTTGGACACTCGTCTCTCGATTCGGCTTACAATTATGCTTCTCGTACATTGTACAGCTATACCGATTAGTAATCAATTTTTTATCACCCCCCCCCCCCTTGTCACCAGTTTCCTTGCTCATGGGTTTCTTGGTTTCTCTTGGTGAACACATGAACATACTCTTATACGCAATAATTACGTCAGAAAGCTTAAACTTGTTTTTGCGGCTCGTTCACTGTGAAGGTGAAAAACCTTTGCAAGTTCGTAGCATATTTCTAGAAGAGAGTACATTGTAGGATGTTAACTAATAAGTAATTTGTTCTGCTTTCCCTACTTAATTTATTGTTTGCAGAGATGGAAAGCTTCGACTATAGTCGATAACTGTTTCGGCTGGCCGGGTAATAATTCGAACTACCTACTATTACAAAACTGGTATTTCTCAAGTCAGAAATTTTGATTTTACTTGGCTCAGAATAGCAGGTTCTCTCTCCTGATCCATTTAAAAGGTCTTCACTAACTTGGTGCCCCCCTCCCTTCACCATCAACACCTCCTTCATCACTGTTGGGAGTCCTTCGTATCGCCAAGAACATAATACAAATAAATGATCATAAATTGTTAAGAAACTTACTCATAGCTGATAATTCCCCAATTTTCGAGGCCGCCAGCGACGTAATTCCGCACGGTCAGCATGTCTTGTTTTGGCATTGGATCATCAAACCTGAAATTTGGTTTCGTTGGTGAGTTTGGGAGAATACACAGTAATTTAAGGGGCCGTTTGGCCGCTGTACCTACCTGTTTAAAAATGCGATCCATGATCAGAGCACTCGGCCCCTTTATTTATGTTCTAAAACGTAATACGTACTAATAATTCTTCTAATAATAAATCTAAGACACAGGTCACACACAGGGTTTTTTGAGCAAAATTTGCTATTTTACCTACTATGATCATTTGTCATTTCAACTGTTGAATTTCAAATTAAACAAACTGATGTCCACAAACTTTTCAATCGATCAACATTCAAGATAGATTTTACCAATTATATGCGAACATACACGCGTTTGTGGCAAATAAATGCATTACATAGTGCAGTTTTTAGTAAAAAATTTAAAAAAAAACATTCAAGGCCTTTCCATTGATCTTTTGATCGTTCTACTTACGCCATATAATCTTCGAGGAACTCCATGTGCCTGTTGGCCAATCGCATTGGCAAATCTCCGTACTGTACTTTGGTCGGGTTGCCCCAGATACTAATCTTCCTTCCTCTCGTCAGTTTGGAATCGAGATGAGCGATGTTTTCGCTCACCATCACACCAAGAAGGTACGGAGACATTTTCGGGGAAGTTTGAAATGTGTCGACTCGCCATCCTTCTAGTTCGTCGTCGTCGCTGCAGCAAAGAAGTGAAAGCGATTCACTTTAGCACAATGTTGCGGATATTCATATCTCAAAGGCAAAAAAATTTGCACTTACTAAGGCTTGGAATCCTTGAGGGGCATATTTGAGAGGGATACGGTCTTGTTGTCGTGCACCAGAGACACGGTGAAGTTGGCTTTGAACCCTGGCTCGTCCCAGCAAGGGAATGCCGTGCTAGCTAGATTTGGCTCAAACGTTGATGCGACGAAAAACCTGCTGATGAAGAGCAAAACACTGAGATTGCTTAGTGCCAAACAACGGCCAAATAACTACATTTTGGGATGCAACCATTGGTTGTCAACCTTGGCAAACTACAATGTAATTTGGGGCAAATTCTTTCAGAGGGGTTGGTTCCTTGGACCAGGAACATAGGGACAATAGGGGAAAACAGTGAGTGTGAAAAGTCTCAGACTCATTCCAATCGATTCTGAAATTTCGTGAAAAATGATACCCAACACGTCCAGGTACCCATTTGTATTTTCTTCTAGCATCTCTATTTTATACTAGAAATCGGTAGAATTGGTAGAATGGCAGAAATAGTATGGAACGGATCTGCCACCCACTCATCGGTAAGGTCGTGTCCGTCGCATCCTCCTCGTTAAGACTATTGGCACACTGAACCAGTTCCACGTTACCTGGTTCGATTCTTGTGTCTGGTTCCCGAGCAGTAGAGCCCGAGGGTCCGGCGAGAGTTCATGGTACCGTTAAATTCCATATAAAGTAAGTATCTGCCAGGACTTGTTAACGGTTCGGCTAAAGCAACTTTCACGAATTCTCTATCGAAGTTCAGCGTGAAGTTTTGGTCCTCTCTCTCCACCTCGTACCTGGTGTTTCCGATTTCTTTCTGAAAAATACGAAACAAAACCAAATTTGTACGGTAAACGTTGAAACAGCCTCTCGCCAAACTTCACCTGACTCTGATTGACTTGAATTTGAACTAGTAGCTGGATTGTGTGACTTGCTATTATGGCAAATAATGGGTTTCACCTCTTGAACGCCGATAAATGGGAAACCTCGAGGATCGCGGCAAATGATTTCTCAATGGTTTGTTATTGTTGGTTGATGTCACATGAAGTCACATAAAAGAAAACTTTTCTTAAAAAAATAAATAAATAAATAAATAAAAATAAATAAATAAATTAAAAAAAAACCCAATGGACAAACAAGGGGGGACAACAAACAAAACAGGGATTCAAATTACACAATTAAAGTACCCACCACTAGCGGTGATAGGTCCAAAACCCATTATAATCGATTCAGCCATCAGAGTTCAGGTGCAATTTGATATGTCACACAGAACACAAGTCTCTTGAAAACCCATTTTCACCAGGCCTCCTTCCTTAAATTGCTTTGAGAATCAACTAAAGCCGAAGGTCAATATTTTAGTATTAGCAAAATTGTCCTGCTGCCAAAAACGGCTTGGAGGCCAGATGGACATTTTTGTTTGTAAATCTCAAAACCTAAGCTTTTTTTAAATTTATTTATTTTAATAAAATACACGAAAATATGAAAATACAGCGGATGCATAAATATGGTACATTTGTGTTTGACACGACCGGCATGATCCACCGCGATCACATAGTATCCTACAAAATAATCCTCATATGGGGATGAGCAGGGCTCTGGCGGTACGTAAGCATGAAGTGTTAATTGATGTAGGCAAATAAATTAGATTACGCAAATATTAAAGTATGGTTACATCGACGGGTATTTAACAGTTGGATAGCAAGTGCATTAGCTGTTTTGGTTGGTAGTTGTTTGAATAATCAACCTTTTCATGCAAAAAGTCAATCTCTCCATTCGGCCCACATTTTCTTTTCCGGATGTTTCGAGGTGTCTAGATCAAAATAAGAAAATATACGTCCGCCATTTTGCGCTTTTCATGATCAGACCCACAGGCTATTAACTATTCCACGAAAAGGAACGAAAAATATGGTTTTTGGAACACCAGGACTTGAGCAAATAGGCCATTTATAGGACTATCATCACTTCAAGTTGTTGTCTATAAGACTTGACGCCGTCCACACCAATTTTGGTAGTAGAACATTTTCTAAAGATCTGAAATTTTGGTCAAAGACCCGTTTTCGGCCCTGGCTGGTCCTCAAAACAGCCCGATCGGACCAAATTTAGGGAGGGGGTTAGGGAGGATAGCGGTCAAAACGTGTATTTCGAAATTCGATTTTCGAGATTTCTGGTACCTAGGCGTGTGGGGTATCATTTTCTACTGAATTTTGGACGCTGAATTGATTGGAATGAGTTTCCATGCTGCTGATCCGAGGAATGACCAATCCCAGTGATTGTGCAGTAATTTGTCCCTTAGTTGGCCAAGAAGATCGTTGAGAACGTTAAGCGTCCTATATTTGAAAGATTTCTGAGTGAAGGTCGTGGGTAAGAAAGGGTACTCAGTTTTATAGTTATTTCTGAATCTGGTGTCTGCTGTGTGAGATGGAAGGTTGTAGTGTTTTGTCCTTATTATTTGCCTAGTATATTTATGAGCGATTAATTTATTAAATCGCAAAATCTGCAGTTCCAGAAAAAGTTGAGCAGTATGTTCGAACATACTTTTATTGGCGATTCTTCTAATGACAGCTTCTTGTGTTTTCATAATTGGGTGCAGCGATGTGCTTCAAGTACTGCTCCAAAAGAGGAGGTAGTAGGTAAGCACGGATCTCGGGCCTGGATTGGTGCGAGCTTTGTGAATACATAGAAGAGATTCCTGCGCTTCAAGTTCATGTTTTGAATTTTGTTTGAATTGGTTTGCTGTTCAAACTTCATTCTGGTGTCAAAAACTACTCCTAGGTATCTGGCACAATGACTTGGATGTACGGATTGGCAGGTTGTACTACATTGTGATACCCTGCAGTTTGAATCGTGGATGATTGGTGATAACGTAGGCGGGTTTCGGTTGTCCAGATTAAATGGGACGTATGCAGTTCTTGCGACATTCAATGTTAATTTATTGCGCATCATCCATCTACATTCAGATAGTATTCAATTAAAATAAAACCCATGGCTTTGTACGCGTTCTTGTTGAGGAACAGGAGCCTCACATCCGACTGAACACCCTAATTGAGGCAGCTCTGAAGGAATAAGACATGAAAATCCACCACGTCTAGTATTTACTTCTCCAAACACTAGGAATAATGCGGTTAGCGTCACTGTACCCACTGGGGATAATCAATGTTAACCGCATCGCAACACCCATAAATCAATAGTTTTCAAATCAAACTTTTACCTGCGCAAATGGCGCTGGAACTACTAGTTGAGGTTTCAAAGGAATTCGCCACAGTCACGTTCGTTCGTCGTTGCGGTAAAAAGAGTCATATCACGTCCTTGATCGTCATCAGACTTGGCCAACCGTAATGTGATCGCCAATTTTTTTGAGGTTGCTCGAATGACAACACATTCACAACAACCCCTTGAACCATGCTTAACTTTCTGACCGACATCTTGATGATATGACCACTTTCTTGATTTCCGCTTTATTATCGGCGAGCGTTTTTGAGTTTCTGACTACCGTTCACGTGAAAATTGATTGATGCGAATGCCCTGCTACTCCAGTCTTCTTCTCTCCTACGTGAAGCGAAATGAGTCAACTCTGTTGAAGCCACTGCGATCGGTATATTTCACCGATGGTGATAACTGCTAGATACCGTTTGCGAATGTTCGGTTCTCGGATTTCTATCCACTCCGATCCGATACCCAGGAGCCCACTTAAATGGGAAGACGTCATTGACGTTCGAAGAATCTATTCCCAGATAAGATTTAGAATCTTCTCCGACAACTTAGCTGCAGTGGAAAAAAAAAAAAATTGCAAGACCAGGCCATGGAGACTTATTTCTTCAACATGGGGGAAATGGGGGAAACAGTAGTTGTGGTGGGTCCCGGACCCATTCCAATCGATTCAGCGAAAAATGCTTTCCACACGCCTAGTTACCAGAAATCTCGAAAACACATATTCAAAATGTGTAAATAGGTACAGGCCCATTTTGGCCCATAACCTCATCCAGAGGGCGCCAATCGCACCGGGGTCCATTTCATTGGATTCGACGTCCAAAATTTAGTGGAAAATGATACCCTACACGCCTAGGTACCAGAAATCTTGAAAATCCATTTTTTTGAAATACACATTTTGACCCCTACCCCTCACAAATTTGGTCCGATCGGGCTGAAAACTTTCTATTACCAAAAAAAAGCCCGGACGGCGGACGGACATTTGACTTTTTGGTTGGTTATTCCTTGAATAATTGTTCCTTGTGTAATTCCTTCAAAATGTGTTTTTTTAAAAAATAGATTTTCGAGATTTTGGGCGATCTAGGCGAGTAGGGTGTCATTTTCCACTAAATTTTGGACGCTGAATCCAATGAAATGGTCTCTGGTGCGATTGGCTCCCTCTGGATGAGGTTATGGGTCAAAATGGGTATTTATTACTCATTTTGAATATGTGTTTTCGGGATTTCTGCTACCCAGGCGTGTGGGGTATAGTTTTCCACTAAAGTTTGGACGCTGAATCCAATAAAATGGGTCCCAGAACAATTGGCACCCACTGGAAGAAGTAATGGGTCAAATTGGGTATATATTACCCATTTTGTATATGTGTTTTCGGGATTTCTGGTACCTAGGCGTGTGGGGTATCATTTTCCACTAAATTTTGGACCCTGAATCGATTGGAATGGGTCTGGGACCCGCCACACCCACTGTTTCCCCCATTCGAGGAATAACCAACCCGTGTGTAAGAATTTGCAGATTTTTTGATCTAGACACCTTGAAACGTCTAGAAAAAATATTTGAGCCGAATCGGAGAGGTTGACCTTTTGCATGAAAACATAGGTTAATCATAAATAATAGGTTAAGGAATAACCGACCAAAAGCGTGTTTTTTAAGGCACTGGAAGTTAAAAATCGACTGTCGTTGGTAGAGGTATATACAAAATATGGCCTCTCTGACTCATCATTCACTTTTTGTCGCCCGCAGAATAATCCGAACTGTCAATATTGTTAAACTTGAATTTCACACAAAAAATAACCCTTACCTCGATCTGCACAATATCGACTTCATCTTCTTCGTCCAACGACTTTAGGGTCACTGAAGACGGGTCGATGTATAGTTTTTGTGAGTTCAATTTGAGTTCGTCTGTCGAATTTCTCACGTCCAGCTCCACAGCTACCTGAAAGATAAACGATTATTTGAACGAGGAAAGGCAACAATAGGTTCTCATGCAGTGCAAAACAATCAAGACTTGCTGTTCGAGCGTTCTTTTACACGAATAGAATTTGAGCACATTTCCGTTCAACAATCTGAGTGGCAACACGCTTCCTGCACAACCGCGATTGCTGTGCAGATTTCAAGTTGTTGCAGTTATTTGATGACTCATTCACTCAGAAAATGGTGAAGAATGGAATTGGCCAATGTAAATTACGGGTTTTAAGTTGTACCGTCGCCATTACGTCGACTACAGAATCGTATACCGAGTGTGTGTGCTTGCCTAATTTCTATCTAATTTTTCACGATCAAAGAAAAGTTATTGATGCATAAAAATCGACTGATGGATGAATTACGTAAGGATAAGTGTTCGACAATATTGAGAATGAAGTCACAGGAAATCAGAGTGTTCTTCAGAGTGAGCTTTCACAGATTATATTTCCATCAAGGATATAACCATAAATGGAGGCGAAATTTTAGAAACTGGTGGTGTTGAATTCATTTGAAAACTGAAAAAGCCTAATTAATTGCTTTGTAAAAATATGTTGCCGCCAAGTAAATAGGTTAAGCATAGATAAAAGTATTCAAACTCGTGTAAAAACATGTTACAAGATGAATGAAAATGAAATGATGACGACTCGACAGTTTTGGCTTGTTTCTTGCATAATCTATTGACTGGCTGCTCTAAAACTTTGAGAATAATGTATTCCTTAAGACTTCCGTAGTAAGAGCTCTGCTGGGTTTTATTTGTTTTCATTACATTTCTGTGTGACACCATGATAAATTGTAATTCATTCTGCAAATTAGTTCATTTTCAGAAAATAATGCGAGCGCCCGTGAATGGAGTGAAGTTCCTGCCCAAGGATTCACCTAATGCTTTCACTTTGCATATGAATCAGTGGTCTCTTGCGTACCTATGGGCTCGTTTTTTGCAGTAATGATTACGCGAAATTCTATATCGTTATAACTGTAAATTGGAATTATGACATCCAAGCCAGAGAATACCTGTGTACTTTGTTCCTGACCTGAACTAGCCAAGCGAACTGGATCTACCACTCAGTCAACTCCAAAAGGTCTTGCGTTCTTAGTATCCTTTTTGTTTTTCTTACCTAGGGGGAGGTGATGGAGTTTGTGATCTTATTTGTCCACATAGTCAAATGGCCACATAACTTTCAACATCAAAAGGTTATTCCCAATGACATCATTCTAGTTCAAGGGCAGTCAGAAAAGATTGATCCAAAACCTCACGTATGCCACCAAATGATCTGGTAGCTCAACTACTGTTCGATAGCTCGATGGCAGGTACGAGTATAATCTATTTAGAAATTGGTTGATGTCTTTCCATGATTATATTCGCTGGGTGCACCCGTGCCCACATGTAAACCTAGTCAACATCGATTTTTACAGGTATTACCCGAACCAAATCCTCAGAAATGGAGAGATGGCTGACCATTGGCCGGTTGGTATAATACCAACGGCAGAAAGCTGCTGACAACCCGGCATTCACGGAAATCCTGAAATGCCGCTTCAACGTGATCATTCTTGACGTTCCTCTTCTTTTGCCAATTTTGAAATGTACAAGTGGGATTATATTGCATTTCTTGGCAGAGAACACTTTTCATTTAAGAGGTACGGATCATCAGTTTTGGTCCACATGGCTCATACGCACTCAGATTAGGACGGAGTCAAGATGGAGTTTGCATACGAATAAAATTGATATCACCGTGGATCTAACGGGAGTTTGAAATAGAAAAGCATTCTTACCTCAACTCATCTTATCGCGCTTGCTAATGAACTCCCGATTTTCGTAACAGCTATCTACCTTTGAGTCACATCCTCAGAACCCTCCTCCTTCATCCCGACATTGATATCTCCTGAGAACCCTTGAGGAAAAGTTTTGCGTTTCCTTCACTTGTCCTTGTTATTTTTGAGGAGTAAAATGCCGAAGATCGACAGTCGAAGGGGTTGTCAAACAGTTTAAACAGGAGATGGTGCAAATTTACGACAGCCGAAGAGTTTACATATTGAAGGGTTCACCAGAGTCAGAGTTGTCAAAGATATTCAGCCTAGGTATTGCAAAATTTGAAAAACTTCTCCAAGCAGTTATAAAAAGGTTTTACGAGTCAAAGAGTTGGCCTCCAAATGGCTACTATAGCTCTTCAACTTCGGACGATTTTTCCAACCGATGATCATTCTCATAATCAAAGAGACCAATCTATCAGGAACACATCAAACTATCAGGTAGCGGAAAACCCCCGCCCTATTCCCTGCCCAGACCCCGAATTCAAAATAAACCTCCCCCTAAGGCCAAAAATGTCTCTAAAACTGGCCAAAAACTCGACTTTTGCATACAGACAGACTCAATCTGGGCCCAACTCAGTTACGGCTAACTACTATTCATCTCAATCGTTGCTCACAGTTTGTTACTCTTTTGAAAATGCTAGGTGCAGAGTAATTAGTATAGTTGTTAGCCGGTAGGTAGTTAATTTCACGCTTGGACCCCTCGGAGTTTCCGCCAACGATGGGGGAACCGCTTTATCAAGAAAGTAAATTTCGCCTGACGGTTGACTTTGATATAACGAGGGAATTGGCAACTTGGTTTGTTCCACTTGGTTTCCTGTCCATTGTCCTGTGAACTTTGAGTGAATGATTAATTCGTCGACCTTTCCGTCAGTTGGCGTCAAGTTGACAAAAAAAAAAAAAAAAAAAAAAAAAAAAACTGACTCAATAATTATCTAAATTGTAATTCCTGTTACGACAAGTGGCCAAACGCGAACATGTTTTTGCCTGTTCTAAATACCTGAGAAGATGAGAAGCCACGTCAAAATAAACGTGTAAATGTTCTAGATGCCTGTCGATTTATAATCTTAAACGTTTTCAAGCTCATTCGTTTGTACTTTGGTACATGTTTGAGTTCTGACAACTCATCTTAACATCAAAAGAAAACAAACAAAAATATTTTCAATTTTCGTCTCATCATGGAATTTTTAAAAAATAGGTATTGATCGTTTTTGCAGTTTTGCAACCTTAAAAAGGAAGTCTACACAATAGATTAAGGTGAATAAAGGTTGGATGAAGCGTCACAGTGTTTTTTCTAAATCATCAACAGGGTTTTTTGCATTCAAACCTGATTCTTCTCTTCAACTGTGAAAATAAAGTTTAGCTTGTTAGGGAACGTATTTTTGACGCTTGATTGAGTTTACATTTACGAATCTGCAAAGTAAATCAATAGGTTTATCGAGAATTTAAAAAAAAGGTGATTTGTCAAAAGATTGTGGGAATGGACAACGAAATTAAGTTGCCCGGTAATGACCAGCCACGGTCCCATCTGCCCCTCGCTCGTGTCCGAACAAACTCCATGCGAGAGTTCACTGGTCTGAAGTATTCGTGCTTCATCTAACCGTAATATTCGAAGTTGACCCCTGCGTGATATCATTCCCAGTATTTGATAAAATGTATCAAAAATAAAAAAACGCTGCAAATTCTTACACACGGGTTGGTTATTCCTAAACCAGGCGCATGGAGACTAATTTAAACCTCGGACCAGGCGCATGGAGATTCATTTCTTCAACATGGGGAAAATGGGGAAAACAGTGGGTGTGGCGGGTCCCCGACCCATTCTAATAGATTCAGGGTCCAAAATTTAGTGAAAAATGATTCCCCACACGCCTAGGTACCAGAAATCTGGAAAACACACATTCGAAATGGGTAAATAGGCACCCATTTTGACCCATAGTCTCATCCAGAGAGCACCAATCGTTTTGGGACCCTTTTCATTGGATTCAGCGTCCAGAATTTAGTGGAAAATGATACCCCACACCCTTAGATTGCAAAAAATCTCAAAAATCCATTTTTGAAACTCACATTTTGACCCCTACCCCACCCAAATTTGGTCCGATCGGGTTGAAAAGTTTCGAGGACTAACGAACCTCTGAACAAAATTTCAGATACATATTGAGAGTAATTTCTACTACCAAAGTCGGCGTGGACGGCGGACGGTGGACGGCGTATGGACATTTGCTAATTTTGATCTAGACACCTTGAAACGTCCAGAAACAAAATTTTGGGCCGAATCGGAGAGATTGACTTCTTGCATGAAACATAGGTTGATTATTCAAGAAATTACCAACCAAAAATGAATTTCCTACAAAGTTACAGTGATTAAGTTACAGGTGATCAAAGTGCCTCATAATGTTTGAGATAGCTCTCTAAACTATTCCCCTGTCGCTGAGTGTGTATGATTAGTAGGTTATCCCGCGGTACTTGAACCCTGAATGACCACTAAATGACTAAAAAGTCAATATAATAGGTAAAATTAATCAAAATAAATTCAGGTGTGGTCTTCAATGGATTGTGGCAATTTAGAGAATTAGAGTTGAGATTATAAAATAATTTTTGAAGTAAAAAGAAAAGATTTGTTTCCTAAAATAATTTAAATGGTAGATTATATATTGCAATAAGAACAAGACTTGACAATGTTGTTTGTCGTCAATGCACTTACTGTTCCAGAAAAAGTGCAGTCTCTCTTCGGCACGAGAGTGACGTGATAGTGGAGCGGGACGACGTCTTCGGAGAGACGGGTAGTCGGAACGTGTCGTTTGGCGTCGACGCCGACGTCGACCACGAGCGCCGCCGCTGCCAGTGCCGCGAGTACCGCCTCGAACATGACTGACCGAAAAGCCGACGTCTGCTCTCTTCCACACCCTCCTACCACCCGATATCCTCCTTCCTATCCTTCCACCACCGTCCTCCTTGTACCAAGTCATCAGGTTCTTCCGCCGACAGCATAGTAAAGAAGTATCACAATCAATAGCTCAACTACTATGGATCTCATTTATTTATTTATTTACTTTTATTGTTCAACAGTTTAGCCGTTCTATTTATTCCTTTTCCCTTCCAGCTTACTGAATTATCAATCGGTCCACTTCTCATTTCTATCTACTTTTCGAATTAGTCAGTTACAAGCTTGTGGTTACGAAGTATTTTGCAGCAGAAGTTGCCACACATGCAAAAGTGTGAGTCTGTTCAGCATTCCAGCAGCCACCACTAATCAATTGCAGAAAACTAAGACCGATGAACTCGATTATTTTAGCGGCAGTATTCGTGTTTGAAAGCACTCGTGGATGGATTCAACGATAGAGCCTGCCATCAAAATGGTTGTCATTCATGAAACAGCAGTAAATTAATCATAACTCCAAGTATTTAACAGGCGTGTGGAACATAGTTTTGTATGTAATTTTGGATCACTGAACGGTGTGAGAACCTTGAGCTCATGATTTCTCCGCCCACGATCACCACAAAATGTCCTCCTAGATTTATATACCTGAGGTTTGCAACCCGAGTAAAATCAGTTTAGTTATGTTAGCGGCAGGGTTCTGATAACAAACATCATATTATTCATTGATTACAATATAATTGTGGTAATTTTCATTTATGTAACAAAATTGTTCACACAACGCTTAGTTACGTAAATATTCCCCAACAAATCAAATAGGTACCCCTTGCCCAAACAAAATCCCCTACAGGAGTGAGTTGTGAGTGGCCCCTTGCCGTCCCGGTGCTCCTATGTTGACACGATAAATGCTTAAGATATGTCGTTGTGAAAGCTTAGGCCATGCCATTTTGAGCAAAAGAGGATCAAACAAATTTTTTTTTCAAAACCCTTCGCGACATTTACAATTCAAATCGACAGCAAAAACAGCTCAGGCACAGTAAATAAACGCGCAACGACAGTAAATCTATAAACTATTTAGCACACTTTCAACGTCAAGATCAAATGTAATAATTCTCGATTAGTACAAGCTTCATTTCTTTTAATGTAATCATTTAACTAAACAGGAAAGATCTACTGCGTCTTTTCCAATCAGGTATATACTTCCGGTTCAATGCCTTAACAAGGTCACAATGTTTCTCCATTTCGTACATCATCACACACAGTTCCTTGCTTTTTAACCCGTCTCGTGGTCCAAAATCAAACAATGCGTTGGCTTTCCTTTCTGTTGACACAAGTCTAGGATTCATGCCCAGAAGACAACTTTGACCCGCGTGCTACGACAGGGATAACACGTACCTGTATTATGAGTTCTGAGTGAGTAGCTGAGACTAGACCATGTTGGAAGTGGCTTCAAATGTAAGCCTGCATTTTTGCTCAAAATTGTATTGATTTTCCATTTGATTTCAATAAGATATGGTTAATTATGTCAGGAAAAACCATTTGGCGAGCTGCTACGGAACCAGAGGGCCTTGGCTTTCCTTACACATTGCCCATGGCTCAGCAAGATTGCAAACGCAGCGCTGAATACTACTTCTTCCTCTCTTGAAACAACATTGATAGCACTGGAAGGCTTGGCAAAAAGAAGAATTTTCCAGGCCTTTGGCTTCTAGACTGCAGGAGTGCATTTGAAGAATGGCTGACATGAACTGAGGTGAAGAGTCCCAAGACTGGCTGGGTGTTACACCACATGGTTTTGGTTTGAGCCTGGCAATTTGTTGAATCACCCGTCAGCTCTGCAATCTCTTCATCAATAATTGGCAGCGCATAATCGGAAATGCAAAGGGTAATAACGCAATGCAAATTTGGATTGTGATCTGAAACCTTGATCATGTGAACCAGCTTTCCACCAATGTGCCAATCAACCAGTGCCCTCAATCCCAGTGCTCTCATTTGGTGTTTTGGTAATTTTGCTCAACTGGTGAGAGTGGTTTGTTTTGCTGAAAACAACTCTTCAGTGTTATCAACAGGATTTGGGCAGCATATCATTACATTGTCTAGCATCGGTTCTACGAATTTTACTCACTGTAGACTGGGCCGTAGTAGGAACTATTGTGAATTTCATTTCCATCCTCCTTTAACTCATGAACGTTCTCACAACAGATACGATACAGATTACCTAATACAAGTTACGCAAAAAATCTCCATCAGGCGGCTACCATCAGTACTAGAGGAAGGTTCAACATGCCATTAACACCTGAGCAACGACACCAATAGTATTTGAATACCATACACATAATTTCATTGGAATTAAAAATACTATACAAAGCCTATGAGCCACAAATATTTCACAACAGAATAACTTCACGCATATTCTCAACCGATTCAATAATCTTTTTCAACACTCGAATAAAAACTACCGTCATAATTTTCAACAATAGGAAGATTTGTTTAAGGCGTTCATTCGTGGTTTATACGGCACAATCAATATCAAGGCAGATTCGTCATGAAACATTGATACTTATACCAAACATCCAGCTAAGGAAGGATGACACGTTTGGGTTTTTTCGTTGTGGGAGTGGTAAATCAAGCTCTGACAGGAGTCCACAGCCTTCTAGATCTGACATGATCGGGTTCATAGGTCATGGAATTCGTTTGTGTGGACAACTGATTGGAGTAGTATTTTCAAACTGGATTGAATCCATTCTAATTAGCAATGCAATACTTCAAGTTTCCCTGCTTCAATAATGTTCTCAAATGGAGAGGTGACAAGGGCTCCTTAATGCAGCCCTCAACACAGACAAGAAGAATACTTCCTTTGTCTCTTCATCATTGGCACCACTATTTTGCCCTTCCTTAACTCTTTTCAAAGAAATGTGTCAAGACTGTGGAATCCTGACGCCCTGGAGGTATAGTCAACTTCATTATGGAGTCTCGAGTTAAAAAAAAGGAAATTCTCTACGAACCATCAACATCAAGGGCCTTTAAAATCTCTGGTTATTGGACCCCAGCACATTTTGAGACAACAACTTCATTTAACAACGAATCAACTTGGATGGTGACGAAAACAACGCCCCCACTAACAAAACTTGTCAACATCTGGTGGCAGCGAACTACAATTTACAGCGAGGATCAACGTCGAACAAGCAAACAATGAGCACAATAACATTTTATTCTGAACATTAATTTAACAAGCATCTGAATCAGGGCATCGTAACAACGAATGAGCTTAGCTACTGGTAAGACGAAACAAATCACCAAAGATTATTGCTCGGTACTTCCAAATCAAAAGCTGTATTCCTATTCAACGTGAGAGGGAGAGATGTGGGCTGGCATCGTCTGCAGACAATCTGTAATGGTGGGAAGGGGCTCCTGGATGGCGGCCAGTAAATTGTATGCATAAACCGTCTTCACTTCAGGCAATACTGTATCTCACAAGGGGCCTCGAGCAAATAGGTCAGAATGAGTGCTGCTACAGCAGACATCTCCCACGACGTCCGGCAATGGACTGCAGGACCTCTAGCACCCACACTTCTTGGTAGAAAACTTTTGGCCATCAGCCATCCAACCCTAAGCTGACTTAAGTAAAGCGCAACTGGTTTTGCTTCCATCCTGACTCGGAACCCCCACCCCTCCTCACCAAGTTGCCAGAATGTATGACGTCAAGGCTCATTCTCACTCCACTCCTGCCTGCTATAGCCCTGTCCAGTTTCAACACGAGCCGCTTTCTGCTATTTTCTTCTTGCCCAAACAACCTTTGGACAATTATATTGAATCGTACGAATTTGAAGAAAAATAATAATTTTGATTAATCACCTTTTGCCGAGCACAGCGCAATTTCTGCTTTTCAGAGAACTGCCGGCTGATACTCAATTAACATCTCATAGAATTCTGAACAGGCCCATCTCTTTTTCACCCTCTATGTGGGTTGTAAACAATCATTAAGACTATCCTTTTTATGACTAATACTCATTGTTCATTACGTATAATCCAGAAAAATACACTTTTCTTGAAATAGCAGATATCTTAATATTACACCGCAACAACTCCATACACTTTTGAAGTTTTGCGTTCTTGTTACACGTAAGCAACTACAAAACAAGCTAATTACACTTGGCCTACAAAATGAATATTAACGCTCATGGTTTTACCACAGTAAATAGCAAGCGGCAGCAATGTGGGGGGATAATATGAACGCGGAACTGTATACAATTTTGCATCACATTTCCAGTCTGGTCTTCACTCGTGTGCCTTCGAAAATATTAATTCAATAATAGGAACTGAAAGGAAAAGTAATAATAATTTTGCATGTGCGAAATAATTTTCAAGTTGATCGGTGAAAAGGAGAAACGACGAATCGGGTTTTCTTTGGCGAGAAACTTATTGTCAAACATCGACTTTCCATCAGGTCGAATTTTCAAGCAAGTTTTTCAAGATATAAAAGTTTAGTGAGAGAAAAATTTAGTGAGAAGCCGTGTGGTTGATTTGAAGCCAGAAAGTGAGGAGAGCCATGAGGAATGTGTCGCTCAGAAAATATGGAAACCCGTTAAGAGAATCGAGCTCGTCGGATACACGAGATTTGTTCACTTTTTATTTGATTCATTTGCGTTATCTTGACGAGTGTCGGGTCTCGCCGAGCAGATGAGGATGTAGCGATGATATTGTCAGTGTTGTTAGAAGCAGACGAAATTACGAGGGGGCAGGAAATTTTTGCACAAGTTCCCGACTCGTATCATCTTAATCGTAGTTCTCTGACTCCTGTTGCACGAGCTTGAAGCGGCGGGGGCTCTTTACACATGGGGAGCCGCAATAGGAGTCCATGAACCGGCCTTTGGTCTGAAGGAACTTCTTGATGTAGCGGGATATCAGTTTTTGAGGGCGTTTCTGGTATTCGTCCAACACTTCCTTGGGAGCGTGTATCTGTAAACAAGACGATTAATTAGTAATTATTGGGACGGAAATTTGTTTCTCGATTCATCTCATAATGATGAAAGTCGAGTGACAACACGAGTGAAATGAATATCAACACCAATCTCGGAGCAAACTTTGGGAAGGGTCAGCAATTAGAAGATTAAAATTCGTTTTACCTAGTACAATTTAGTGGTGGACTAGCGCGTCATGAAGACGTCATTGTCAAGCTAACTAATAAGGAAGGAGAAGGGTTGATGAACCTCAGAAATTCCTTTTTCACCCTCACCAAGGTGCGTTTAGACGGTCAGTATTTTGATCAAAAATGGATGACCAAAATTAACTGGGAACGTCTTGAAGCGTGGTTTACGATTAAATCAATGATTTAAGAAGATAGGAACCTTCACCTTCGTGCGTTAGTAACTACATTTTTCCCCTAACAAAATCGATGTATCGTGGACATATTGGTTGATTATGTCTTTTGTCTGAATTTGTTTCAAATTTTTTAAGCCTATTCTTAAAATTTGACCTTCAAATGACCTTATATGACCTTCAGATAACCAGACATGATCGAACCAACCCTGGATTTGGATTCAGCAACCCTCAAAACACATACATAAATTTTTACAATTTTTTTGAGGTTATTTTTTTGGTTTGACCTTCAAATGACCTTGACCTTGACCTCATGAAGGTCAACCGACACCGGATTTGGATTCAGCGTTCTAAAAAACCTATGTCTGAATTTTTTCAGATTTTTTAAGCAATATTTTTTTTAGCTATAATTTCTCCATTTAACCTTCAAATGACCTTGAAAGTGATCTGATCTGAAAAAACTGGCAAAAGATTCAAAATCAGCGACCCGAAAAACATAAAACCCCACAGGTCGCTTTCATGGACTTTGACTTTTTTTTTTTTTGTGGGGTTGTGTTATTCAAGGAATAATGCCGCATAGATGCAGTTTCCCTGCAAAAAGTCAACCGCTCCGATTTGCCCCTAAAATTTTTTCTTGGCATTTCAAGATGTCTAGATCAAAATAAAAAAATGTCGTCCGCCTCCCACCGTCCACGCCGTTTTTTGGTAGTAGTAACTTTTTTTATTTTTATAAACCTGATATTTTGGTCAGGGATCCATTTCTGTCTCTAGTTGGCCCTCAAAACTTTTCAGCCCGATCAGACTATATTATTTAAAGGATAGGGGTCAAAATGAGAATTTTGAAAATGTATTTTCAAGATTTTCGGAGATCTGGGCGTTTTGGGTATCATTTTTGACTAAATTCTGGACGCTGAATTCAATAAGACAGGCTCCAGAACGATTGGAGCCCACCGGAAGAGAATATGGGTCAAAATGGGTATCAATTCACCTATCTTGAATGTGGGTTTTTGAAATTTCTGGTGCCTATGCGTGTGGGGTGTCGTTTTCCACTAAATTTTGGACGCTAAATCGATTGGAATGAGTCTCCATGCTCCTGGTTCTAGGAATAACCAACCCCTGTGAATGAATGGCAGGGTTTTGGAAATTGAAATTATACGAATGGTGAGTGGCAACACCAAGTCAGAACAGTAAATTAGAGCAATACAAACGCTAAACAGCAGCTTCCTCCCCTCTACATTAATGTTTCTAAGAATTCATTTCACCAAAACCTTTCTACTGTGTAACGACGATGCCAAATGACTAGGCAATTCCGAATCCTCCCTTCAACCTATGATTGGATGTGACCTCTCTTAACTCCGCGGTATTTTCAAAATTTTAAGGCCAGATTTATATATTATTTTTATTTTAAATTCAATATTTAGCGGCTTGTAAATTTGTTCTGCTTTTTTAGGACGACAACTGCTGCAATTCAGTGTAATTAATGCCCCTCTAGACGGTAATTTTTTTTTTTTTTTTTTTAAGGGTAATTCAAAAGGATTGCCTGAATGAGACGGATTGAATTCATCTCTATTCTAATTCTGAAGTTCTTCTAAAAGTGTTTCATACTAACGTAACCCAATCAATATACCGTTAGATTGGTTGTGAAGGACTTCACGGAAGAACTAGACCAGCGCTCCCATTGCAGGCTCATTACCCTCTTAAAGACGAGCAATTGTTTTGTTCGCCAGTGCTTCACATTACCTGGTCTCCTTTCAAACGATCGACAATCGTAACGCATATAACGGCGCTTCGTATTCCGGCGTTGTGGGTGAGAGCCGCGAAAGCCAGCGATTCCATTTCCATGTTGACCACGTTCGCCTTCTGAATCTCTTCGAGGTATTCCATTTTGTCGTTTTCGTTAAAGTCGCAGAAGGCACCATCAAGCCGTCCCTGCCCTAGAAGCACCAGGAAAATATTACGGGAAAGTACACAACGGTATAAACGGTACGATTATTCAAGGGATAACCGACAAAAACCAAATGTGGTTTCAGCCACATACGACAGGGCTGTGAGTCAAAAATGAAATGTGGTCACTAGCAGATATGCATAACGGGCTGCTTAGCTCTGCTGCTTTTTATACTTTGATAAATTGAGGTGGTTGTCACGCGGTTCGTGAAATTCCTACCTTCATAAAAGTCCGACGTGCACAAGGTTTTTCCCGTCACAGTCTCGTATGGGTCCTCTGGATGATGAAGAGCCTTGAGCTCCCGCACCAGTTTCTTATCTAATATCGCTGGCCGCTGGATCAGTTTTCCGAGGACGGCCTGAAAACGCAAGTCATTCGTCGAATTGGCAGGTAGAGAAGATTCTAATTTAACGGTTATATACAATGGCAACCTGAGAAAATATCCCTGTTACGGGGAGGCGTTGCATATATATGTCGCCAATATGAAAATAAATGTGACATCACAAATATGATCCTATCATTCATTAACTCTACCTAGTATAAAAATGCAAGGGTTTGCAAAATATTTTACAAAAAACCTCGGACCAGGCGCATGGAGACTCATTTCCTCAGAATGGGGAAAACAGTGGGTGTGGCGGGTCCCGGACCCATCCCAATCGATTCTGGGTTCAAAATTTGGTGGAAAATGATACCCCACACGCCTAGGTTCCAGAAATCTCGAAATCAAAATGGGTAATAGGTACCCATTTTGACCCATAACCTCTTACAGTGAGTGCCAATCGTGGGACCCTTTTCATTGGATTCGAAGTCCAGAATTTAGTGGAAAATGGTACCCCACACAACTAGATTGCAAAAAATCTCAAAAATACATTTTTCGAAATACATTTCGTCCCATACTCGCCCAAATTTGGTCCGATCGGGCTGAAAAGGTTTGAAGACCGATTAGAGCCAGAAACGGCTCTAAAAATTTCATATTTTTAGAAAATTGTCTACTACAAATGTCGGCGTGGACGGCGGACCGACATTTGCTCATTTTGATCAAGACACCTTGAAACGTCCAGAAAATTTTTTGGGCCGAATCGTAGAGATTGACTTTTTGCATGAAAACATAGGTTGATTATTCAAGGAATTACCAACCAAAAACACCTAGATATATATTTTTTTAAACCACATGCGAGAGGGAAGATTTTAGAGGGAATGTAGGTGCAGTATATATTGTAAACAGTGACTCCCGGGATCTTGGATGGTCACTGCTTGCATAAAGGATCGAAGCATGGAAATGCTTTTTGGATACGTATGTGTTAAAACGTGAGATACAATTATTGCATAGAAGAACCCCTTGAGGGGGGGAGGGGGGTACTAACAGTGGAGTTTACGTTCATGCCTTCTTCACCTGATGACTGCATGAGAAAGAGGCCTTGTGCCTGGGGTGGGCGTTTACAGGAGCAAATATTACGCTTTAATCTTCAGCAGACACTCAGATAATCATCCTAGTTCCAAATTCGTCAATATTTAGAAAAGGACGAATCTTGTGAGCAATGCTCTTCAACCGTACACTATTATTGTACGTATTATAGTTAAATCACCACCATGTTTGTTACTAAAGGAACTTTTATAGGTATCTAATCCGTTCTTTATCTGTTTCTGTGTCTGTCCAGCTCCTCTTGTCTAGTTCAACTTAGTACAAGTTATTTAAACACATATTGAAATTTGCATCAAATCTGGACTATTGACTGTAGACTGGTTCGCCCCCCCCCCCCTTTTTTCGAGTTGACAAGAACCCAGTAAGTAATGCACCTACCAGTTCATAGTAAGGGCGAAGAAGGCCGTCAACGGCTTGTTCAGATATGACGACTGTGCCGCCCTCCAGGCCGATACCGCCGCTGGTGCCGATTCTGAAGAACACGGGATCCTTCACTTTGGCGTGATACATTAATTTGATGACCTCGTGGAGGAGAATTCCGATGGAGGGTATTCCCATACCATGCTGGAAAAGAGACGAAGGGAATGAGAATTTCGTCACGTGGTACCTATGTGTTCCGTAATGATGTTTTGTGGTGAAATAGTTCTTGCTCGGCACCCCTAAACTACTAGGGGAATAAAACGAAGTCACTCTACTCAAGACACCTCGCCTGGTTAAGTGAGGAGGGGGATGATGCTCCGAAATGAGTTGCACCCCTACAATAGGGATTGTAGTACAATGGTACAATCATTATACCACAACTGGGACTTCCATAGCAGTCTTGGTCGCTGAGACCTGAACCTGAACTGATTTTGTCCAGCCATCAGACAAACACCAACGTTTTTTGTACATATAATGTAAATCACATGTAGATCCTACAGATAAGGTAACTAGGATCTATTGAGGCTGATTAGAGCAATGACTTCCTGACTTCGCAGGAAAAATAAGACTTACATAATTTTATGTATGCGATACTTACGCTGATTGAGAGCACTGGGCCAACTTTGTACATCGAGTACCTATACGAGAATTGAGAGATGTCCTGGAGCGTCGTTCCCGTGGGTAACTTGTGCCCTATTTCCCCCATGATGTAGTAGGCGAACTGCTCCATCCTTTTGGGCGTCCCTCCCAAGCAAACGAACTGAAACCAAAAGTAAAGGCGAATGCAAAAACAGCAATAAAGGTTGAAAATCAGTACACGCGTAGTAAATGGCCTTATGGACATGTGCAATGGTTTTTGAATAAAGAGACTCCTGTCACATTATTAAAGTCAAGTACTTGGTCATTGTAAGGTCGTGTTTTATCACAAGAAATCTAGTTGCCCGCAATGATACCCGTTGATCATCTGCAAAATATACGTAACGGACAATCTTCTGTCTCATCCTACGAATGTTTTTATTGTTCAAGGCCGTGTCCGAGTGAAGTGATGGATGAAATTACGCATTCGCGCGGATTAATTCCCGATTGTAAACCCGATTCATGCAAATAGCGATAAAACCGCCGATATGCGTTCGTAAATTATTCACTTCCTGGTTAATATCGTTTAATTGATTAGACTCGATCGTTTGTCGACAACAAATCCTTTCATGGATGTGTAAAACCTAACATTAAACTGGAAACAAATAACGCTGCAAATTCACTCAAATTCATTCAGGGTTGGTTATTTATCAGACCAGAAGCATGGAGACTCATTCCAATCGATTTAGCGTCCAAAATTTAGTGGAAAATAATATCCCACACGCCTAGGTTCCAGAAATATCAAAAATCCATATTCAAATAGGTAGATAGATACAAATTTTGACCCATAACCTCCTCCGGTGTGCTTCAATCGTTCCGGAACCTGTCTCATCACAAATCGATCAACACAATAGATCACAAATTTTCCGTTGACTAAGCCGTCGGAAAATATTTTCTCTCGGTCCGAGCCATGGATCATAGAGCAAGGATTCGGTGTACGGCAGCTTATAAATATAAATAACGAGAAGTTATAAACATTATATTTATACACGTAACCATTGAACCAATGAGTTTGTTGAACTCTTGGCCCGTTAGCACCAAATCAGATAAAATGAACATAGGATAAATAAAAAATACTAAAGCAGCTCCTTTCCCTACATATCATTTTCTTCTAAGAATGTTTGTTGATGTGTTGTGGCTTGGATTTTGGGAGTTGGCGCATTTGCTAGCTCCAGACAAGGGTGATCACATTGAGCTGACTAACACTTGAGGTCAGTGAGTACAGTAACACACTTGATAGATCCAGGAAGACTGACATCAAGGTGCACACTTTGGGTGATGGGGAGAAGTAGCATATATCCTCGGGGACTGATCATGATGAAGCACTCATTGAAGAGTCCTGGTGAGTTTGCACGTGAATTAATATGAGGAGAATGAAAGAAATAGGGCGAGTTAGGCAGAACTGATATTAGAGCATGCGAGCAGAGTATGCTTGGTCAAGAAGAAAAAGTCTTCTGGTGAACTGGGTCTTTTATTGACAAAGAGAATGGGGGGGGGGGGGGCTCCAGGCTCGTAGTCTGTTACCGTTGTACCTGCATTTCCTGGTTTTATTATCGCGTAAATTGTGTCCATTAGCTCCAGACACCACAGGTATCATCTACTGTCAACCTAATCTTTCTATACCGCGATGACCGAAAATTGCTTGACAACCCCAATATTATCAGCCCTCTAGACTTCCCTGTGAATAAAAAATAAAGATCTTTACGTAATCTCCAACAAAAAAATGTATTGTCTAAGATTTGTCGTTTCGTGAAAGTTCGCAAGTTATAATTATTTCCGAAAACCTCTTTTTCAAGTCCGGTTATTTTATGGAGAAGCAACTGCCAATGACTTTAAATGCGCCTTCACAAGCTCGCCATTTCTATCATTACCTTGACGTCGCCGAACATTTCCACCAAATCGTGGGAGCCGCTCCCAAGGGCCAAGTGGTACAAAATGTCTTGGTCCATGAGCTCGATGTTGGAATTTCTGAGACGGACGGTCCCATCTTCGTACCTGTAACATAATATTGACACGTTCAATAAAATATATAACTCTATCTTCTTTCAAAACGATAGCTTACAGAATGGTTTCCACAATGATAGCGTTTTAATTATTATCCTTCACACGTGAGTTTTCATAATAGGTGTCATCAGTGAATTCCAGTTTTTCCCATTGTAACTCAAAATGTTATAATAGAACTCAAGGATCTCGTCAAAACCCGAGCAGGACTGAACATGAACACACTGAACAGATGATTGAAAATATCGACTAGATCAGGAATCGGCATCGGTTATAATCCGAAAAGATAAAGAACACATTAGACGAGCACCCAAAATTGTTTCTAACTTTATAGATGTCAAGCGGATAAAATAAATCGATTGGAATGGGTCCGAGACACGCCCCACTCACTTTTTCCCCCATTTCCCCCATGTTCGGTGGTTTTGGTGATTTTCGGTGATACCCCACAGGCGTGTGGGGTATCGTTTTCCACTAATTATTTTTGGATGCTGAATCGATTGGAATGAGTCTTCATGCTGCTGTTCCGAGGAATGACCAACCCTTGTGATTTCTACAAGTACAGTCTTGGAACGTACTGATTCTTTATTGAATGACCTGAAAGTAGGTAACATACCTGCAGTTTGTTTTAAAATATCGTTGCATCTTTTGCTTCTCTTCCTTTTAAGGGGTTTTTCTATTCGAGGGATTCGCGGTTGGCAGCAGAGAAAAAGTTTTGAGAGTTTCCCGACTTTGTTCTTGTAGTCCAACCCTCATCCGGTTGAACCAGTTGTTGAATTTCCGATGCGACCAGATGATCAGAAAATCTTGTTATCGCCCAGAGGTGAATTTCAAGCAAAAACGTGACTGCTTAGTTAAAACCCAGACGTGAGCCGCTAAGCCCGTCTGCTTGGTTTATCCACTTACCGTTCAACATTCAAATATCCACTATCCCTAGTTTGGGGTAGTTCCTCACTTATTCAAACTGATGAAACGAAAAGAGAGAATTTTCGCTGAAAAATAACTTTTAGTAGGTTTTCTTTTGGTTGTTTGGTTGGTTTCTCTGGTTATTCCTTGAATAATCATGCAAAAAGTAAATCTCTCCGATTCGCCCCAAAAAATTTTTCTGGACGTTTAAAGGTGTGTAGATCTGTGTAGATCAAAATTAGCAAATGTCCGTCCGCCGTACGCCGTCCATGCCGACTTTGGTAGTAGACAATTTTCCAAAAATCTGAAAATTTGGTCAGGGGTCCGTTCATGGCTCTAGTAGGTCCTCAAAACAAATAGATATCGTCTACATTTGTAGCAAATGTCTTTTCGGAGCACGGATCCAATGGTATTCAGAAAAATTAAGAACATATTTCAGATAATAATGTCGATGAGAAATCATCAGAGTTCTGACCTATGGGGACCGACAGGCGTGCTGAGAGGCTCACACGCTGAGCAGCAGCAGGTAAGGGGATCGTCCTCGCAGCACGAGCAGCACACAGCGTTCTGACGCTCCATCCGAACAGTGCGACCGGACGCCGGCAACTGTCTCCCGTGTTTCATACGAATGGAACGGCCATCAGAATTCAAGGGCAATTCGGCGCGATATCAGTAATCGCACAACACGTTCCGCCCGATCTGTAGGAACTCCGAGTTAGCGTGTGATGAATGGGAACGTCCTTCGGCTCAACAGCTCTCATGTGCCAGTGCGAGCAAATGAGAAGCGCTCCGGGTCAATGCTCGGCGAAATGTGCGGGTCTTCAACATTGAGCGGTTCTGAGTCACTGGAAGGACTCAGCGTTCGAATTTTTAGGAAACTCACAGTTAGCACAACCAACATCCCCTAAACTTCGAGATGTCGGTTGACTGATACAGTCCTAGTACCTGTGAGAAATTTCCTCAGCATACTTGAGTTGTTTATCTAGTGAGCACGTCGGCCTCCAGTTGGCGTGGACTGCACTCTTGCCAGCCATTGTTCATGGCCTCCCAAATGCGTGCCTGACGAATCGCCAGGCTGCGGTGAACTGCATTATAGCAAACTTTTTAGAGCCCATTAGTTGTCGTTCCTCAATCGACTATCCGACGCCTTCGTAAAACCTCCTTAATAATTGCTTCTTTTATACCAAATATTCGGCCTCCGTGCTGGAAGTTGTCACTGTCTTTTGCTTCCGCGTTTTCCACGTGATTGCTCTTCCAGTCATTACAAAAACCATCCCTGTGAACAACTTAAGGATCAACAGGGCCACTCCCTCAGTCATCCTTGCCATCCTTGATCTCTTTTTCGATGCGTCATCTTATCAGCAGACATTTTCAAATGTGAGTACCCGTTTTGCTGCTTCCAGTGCGCCTCTGAATATTTGCTACTACATCAATCAAAGTAGCTGACCGCAATAGCTGTCAGGGCGTGTCCCAACAGCCATATAAAGCAACGAACCAGACAAAGATTGATAGAGCAATTGAGCCATCTCTTCTGAAGTCCTTTCATCACCGAGTTTACCATTTATCTGCAGTAGGCATATACTCTTCCTTGCCATGTTTCTTAAGGATGCCATTTAGACATAATCGAATTCTACCTAAAGAAAATTGTGTATGCGTCATCCGCAAATCAATTTTCTCCTCCACTTCCTTTAATTTCTCGGAATTTTCGGACGCATGAGTGAGTGAGAGAACAATTTTGAGCTAAAGGTGACCTTCAACTCGATCCCCACAACGTGTCATCACTCCAAGTAAGCGGCTTGGCTTGCCTTTTGTCTTCCATGTCCACCAGTTGAGAAGGTCGATAGCGATTGAACCGATTATTCCTCAAATAAGTACATCGGAAACATGTTAAATTGAAAAAAAACGAAATAAATGTTTTGTATATTTAAAAAGAAGCTAACCGAACTTTGGTGCATTACTGGATCAATAGAGAATTATTGCCAGTGGATTCAAATCGACGATGTGTGTCCCAAACTAGCGGGATCCTCCTAAAATAAAAGCCTTTGCGGAACACTTTGCTGCATTTCGTCTATTATGTTTTTCGTTGCACAACTCGGCATTTGCCAGCTCCGTTAAGGATAAGAGGGAGCGATAGTTAGATGATATTGTCAAGCGGAAAGCACCTCAGTTGAGGTAATTTATAAAGGGCCGTCTTAAATACTGCGTCAACGCACTCAACACGCGCTACTTATGGTCGAGAATACTTCATTCCAGTGCCTTACTCTTTCCAGCTTCTCACCATTGTTCTCCACAATGGTCTCACGATATTGAACGTGTTTAATCTGGGTCGAGACCTGAACAAGTTCCTTCGGTCAACGTTCATTTCGGAACCTTTTGTGTTCTCATTGGAATACCTTCCACTTTCCTGCCGTGATTTTCGACTTCACTACAGGCAGGGAAGTCCTTGGCGACGAAGTAGGACTGAGTGAAGAAAGACGAAGAGCAACTAGGGATTTTACATCAATTCACAACATATCTTTAAAACTGGCAATTCTCAAATCTATCCGGTATTAAATGTTGGGCTTAATTGTGTTGGGCAGTACAACTGCATTACAGATAAATCCGTTGGACCGTTCATTTTCAGCCCCAATCGCAGCTAACGGAGAATATTGGCATTTTCAAAATAGTTTCTTGATATTTTCTGGGGCCCTAGAGTAGCCCAAACGATCATTTTCCATTCAATTACGGACACTACATGTGTTCATTATTTCCTACCTACATCAGAAACCTCATATATTCGCTTTCCCGCAGGAGCGAAACTTTTTGGAATAGTAAATCATTGTGGAATGACTTTCAGCGTTATTCTGCTATTTACTCATTATGGTGAACTGCCTGAAAATTTGATTGGTGGGCTCTGACCGACATGAGGAGTATTTTTATTCATTGTAGGGTAAGTTTGAAACTCCGCTCAGTCGTGAAATATGAGACAAACACAAATCACCAACCCAAGTTACATAGAACGGCCGAAGTGGGATCGTGATAGACATGTCCTGTGGTGAAGGGTGAAGAATGAAGGGTCTTACTCTCGCTGATTTTTTCCAACACTGTTCATAATTCTCGGGTCGTTGGAGTTTTTATCTACAAGAGCCCTCTTGGAGAGTACAGTGTCAAAGTTTTGCATACTGACGTCATCGAGCGGAATTAGTCGTGACGAGTAGAAAACCCTATTGAAAAACTCTGCAAATTCTTTCACAGGGGTTGGTTATTCCTCGGACCAGGCGCGTGGAGACTCATTTCAATCGATTCAGCGTCCATAACCTCTTATGGTGGGCGACAATCGTCCCAGGACCCGTCTCATTGGATTAAGCGTCCAAAATTTGGTGGAAAATGATACCCCATACGCCTAGATGGCCGAAAATCTCAAAAATCCATTTTTAGAAAAACTCATTATGACCCCTCAACCCCCCTTTGGTCAGCAGACAGGGTCAACAGTCTTGAAACGGATGGATCCGAACTCGGCACAAAAAAAAAAATTCTCACCTTTTGTCAATTTAAAATTTTTTGAAAAAGTCTTTTTAAATCTGACGGTTTATTTATCGACGATTTGGCCCGAGATGTCCCTAACTCATTTGTAGCCAAACTGCTGCAAACGGAGGCATCGGTGAAGTATTTGTGGTTTAAAAATGGTTGCCAATTAGCCATGAATACATAGGTTGATAATTAGCCTAAAAACGGAAAACAAATGCCACACTTTCTTGGTTTTGTTTGGCCCCATTTCTATGCGTAATCAAAATCTATACGTTCATACCCACCTAGTATCGCTCACTTCTTGAGGCGGATCTTCCTTTGTCGATTTTCCATTCGTCAGATCCCCCAGACGGCTAGCCATTTTTCTATTGGAATGCGAGTATGACGGCAAAACACTTGTTACAATACGCCAATGGATTTCGTTCAATTCAAAATAACTAGAATAATCGCTTTAGTTGGAACACACTGAAAACAAACCGGATCGCGAATTTATTTTGGCCCCAGTAAGTACGACACCGACCCTAGACCGAGAGTGTAGCGACTGAAGACAAGATGGTCCCTCCTGTGCCAATAAAAGACCTAGATGTGAAGAGGGGTCGGCAAAAACTGGATTGTTATTGTGGAACTTGGGATGCAGAGCAACAGGGCAGATGTCTTCCTACTAGCGCGAATCTCATTGTCAACAGGCTGGCAAAATGATTTCAAGGCCATGAGCTGCGCCCTCCGAAGGAATTCACGTCCTTCCTGTTGTGATGCGCTCCAAAACTGCAGCTGTTGGTTCAGAACAACACGATTCCGGAAAAACGTTACGATCCAACTGTCAACTCTCAACTCTCCCATAAGTTACCCGCTCAGGCCGATCCCGTCACAAAAAAAGTCCCGCCTATTCGGGAAAAATCTTCTTCGATTGGTAAGTAGATTGTTCAGAAATAGTACAGAATAATGACGAGTAAGGAAACATGAAAGTAGAATCGCTGTTGGCTAGAAAACGCCTAGAATATGCAAAATATTGAAAAACAACACGGAAAACTTGCAGAGAGACGGTAACAACGCGCGGTCCGTAGGTGGATAAATTCGCCAAAACTATGATTTACCCGGGTTCCCCACGGCGTACCACTTCAATAAATCAACTGCTTGATACGCTTGTGAAGGAACGATGGTTTATCATTAAATTAACACTTCGGACGGATCGTCATTTTTATTCGAGTAATATCTCCTCGAAGATCTCGATCGAGGAACATCTGCTTATAAGGCATATACTCGTACTACATCATCCCCGGTAAGCGGAACATATGTGTTTTGGGCAGGTACCCTTTAGTTAAATGAGCAGATAATAATATTGAGAATACGGAAAACGCTGCAAATTCATTCACACGGGTTGGTTATTCCTCGGACCAGGCGCATGGGCTCATATATGTTCAACATGGTGGAAATGGGGAAACAGTGGGTGTGGCGGGCCCCAAACCCATTCCAATCGATTCAGCGTCCGAAATTTAGTGAAAAATGATAACCCACACGCCTAGGTAACAGAAATCACGAAAACACCCATTCGAAATAAATGTAGATAGGTACTCATTTTGACCCATAACCTCATCCAAAGGACACTAATCGTCCCAGAACCCATTTCATTGGATTCAGCGTCTGAAATTTCGTGGAATATGATGCCCCACACGCTTAAGTATCGGAAATCTCGAAAACACGTATTCAAAATGGGTAGATAGATGCCCATTTTGACCCATAACTTCACCCATACTCTCCCCAAATTTGGTCTGATCGTGTTGAAAAGTTTCAAGGACTAACTTGAGCCAGAAAGAGGCCCCCGACCAAAATTTACCGATAAATTTACCTCGAAAGCCAAGGCGAAATCTATATGGACGCGCGACCGAACTCCCCCAGTTACATTTTATACACCGGCGAAATGGGTTTGTCAGGGGTTTTTTGATCGGTTACTCCTTGAATAATCAACCAATGTTTTCATGCCATAAGTCAATCTCTCTGATTCGACCCGAACATTTTTTTCGGGACATTTCAAGGTGTCTAGATCAAAATTAGCAATTATCCATCCTCCGTACACCGTACGCCGCCCACGACAATTTTGGTAGTAGTTTCTCCATTTTCTAAAAATCTGAAATTCGGGTCACTTTTCCGCCTCTTCCTCGAAACTTTTTAGCCCAATCGAACCAAATTAGGGGGTCAAATGTGTGTTTCGAAAAATCGATTATCGAGATTTTCGGTGATTTAGACATGTGGGGTATCATTTTCGGCTAAATTTTTGACGAAATAAAAGTAACAAGTTTTGCATCGATGGCCTCCAAGGCAGATAAGTAGGCCTACCAACTAACCTGTCAAGCAAAATCAAATGAATAAATTGTTCAACAATTTTAATTTGGCTTTTATGAGCGCTTATTTACAAATTATATTTTCATTACTTCTGATCACTGATTTAATCCAATTCTAATAATTCTAACTTTTTTCTAAAACTCATATAGTTTTTGTGAATATTTCATTTTTACTCTGTTAATCAGGTTAGTGAAAGAAAAAAGAAAAAAAAAACAGGTTGCAGTGGCATTGGAAAACATGTCACTGCAGGTATGTCTCGTCAGCATACCAGCTTGTGCGTCTTCTTTTCTATTATTCTAAGCACAGAATGCCCGGGAAGTCAAGGATAATTTTTGTAATCTAGATTAGTTGCGATGTGACAGACTATTCTTGTTTAGTTTACACAAGCATAATTTTAGTTTATTGTTTTTTTGTCTTGGATAGATGTCAGCCCCAACACTATCTGCAGATTGTGAGGCAGACGTGTTGCCATGTGCAGGATAGTGAGAACGCGGAGAAGTTTTATCAGTCGTTGAGCTTAGTATCGATCCAGATTGAAAAGTAGGGATATGTAGATTCCCGCAAAAGAGTGTTCAGTCGCTGTTTCCGAGATGAAAATAGGTAGACAAAAGGAATTTTGACGGGTCGAGGGAGGGAATACTTGAAAATCAATGGGGAACTGAGCAGTGGGTCAGGCGTGAAAGAAGGGTGGGCACCAATTCGTGCAGAATTTTGTCAGAAATGAGTAAAAACTCACAGGAACTCGTCTGTTTCTTCTTCTGCTCCGTTGGAAGTCCTGCGGCTCATCAGATGACCGAGATGCGAATGTATCGACGCGAAATGAAATTAGGGAGAGAACCGAGTGAGCAAGACTGCCGCTGTAGGAGTTCCCAGAGTTCAATAAGTTGGAAGGAAGGGTGTGTTTGTGAGGGTGTATCGCAGGATGGAATCGAACTTGGGGAAAACACCCACATTCGGCGCGGGGGAGGGGGGCAAATTGGGGCGGCCCGTCAGCCGCCTTCCGCGCACGCGCGTAAATAGATGCGATAAATGGATAGGGATGAGGGAATGAACCAGGTATTTTGCAATAATTCATACAGTTGCAGGTATTTTAAATTCTCAACGTTTCCATATTTCTACACAAACATTCCATTCAACCGCAAGATGACGAAGACGATACGAATTATTCCTCGTCGTTGTTACTATTGGTTATGGTTGACCTCATTCAGTTTTATTTTATTATTCATCATTCATTCATTATTATTCATTTCTATTTTACAATGGTTTATGGAAGGACGGACTACGCTCGTGTGGAAAAGCGTTTGTACTAGGTTTCTAGAACATGTACTGTACTCCAAAAACGCTGCAGATTCTTCCACAGGGGTTGGTCATTCCTCGGACCTGGCGCATGGAGACTCATTTCAATTGATTCAGCGTCCAACATTTAGTGAAAAGTTATACCCCACACGTCTAGGTACCAGAAATCTCAAAACCCCACATTCAAAATTGGTAGATAGATACCCATTTTGACCCATAACCTCTTCCAGTGGGTTCCAATCGTTCCGAGACCCGTCTCATTGTATTCAGCGTCCAAAATTTAGTCGATAATACCCCTTACGCCTAAATCGCCGAAAATCTCGAAAATCCACTTTTCGAAATATACATACCTCATATACCCCCGAAGTGGGTCCAATCGAGCTGATAAGATTCGAGGACCAACTTGAGCCAGAAACGGTTCCCTGACCAAAATTTCAGATTTCAGAAATTTTTCTTCTACCAAAATCGGGGTTTCTTCTGAAAATCTGAAATTTTGGTCAGGGACCTGTTTCCGGCTCTAGTTGGTCCTAAAAACGTTTCAGCCCGATCGGTCCAAATGTGCGTGGAAAGCTCTCTGTCGAATGGATCACAGCTCAGGGAATGAACAGAATAGTATTGAAAGACATTTTCCGAAATGCCCTCTGCCGGGCAGAGTAGGAAAGTACAGAAAATCATGAAAGGACTCTCACGTCGAGAGTATGGGCAGTACCAAGGGAGAAAAAAGAGCTTTTTATTCCACGGCAATACTGTGAAATCATCCACTCAGCGAGGACTGAGGTACGTTCTGAAAGAAATATCCTGACTAAACTATTTGACTTGTCATTGCACTTGTTTGGATGAAAGAATCATAGTTGTATAATCGATAAAGGAAATTGGAAAGACATGGTGACATTGCTATAGTTTCCGTGGTGACTGAACCATGGATTGCATTGTTCTTGAAACAGAAAGCATTGGGATAGAGAAAAAGGGGAGGTTGGCGCTCTGCCGGACCTGAAGTTCTCGAAAGACTATAAGTGTTGTATTATTGTCAAGGAAATGGATTCCTCAATTCCTTTATTTGCAGAGGAATTGTTGAGCTCGTTTGAGCAGCTGTGCGGGAGTCATCTGAAGAGAAGTCTACCTTCACGCGCCAGGCGCGTGCGACGCACACAGATTGGAACAGAGCTCACGCGCCAGGAGCGTGTGTAACGGGGCGGCAGATTCCAAGCGCCCCGTCAAGAAACTTCGGCGGCGGGGGACGGAACGACCCCTCGCCCCTCCAAACGCCTAACCCCAGCTGGGCGGAAGGCGTGTCCTCATTGGATTGGGTAGGCGATGGGCGGCGCAAGACACCCAGGGAGGAGTAGAAGGGGAAGGCGACTTGACGAGCGGACTGGGAGAAGGAACATCAAGCAGTCGTATCCGAACTCAAGAGAAGGAAAGTTGGAATCCCCGTTCGCGGAACGGAGTGAAGTGAACCGGGACATCGAAGTGAAGTGAACCGGGACATCGAAGCGAAGTGAACCGGGACATCGAAGCGAAGTGAACCGGAACATCGAAGCGGAACACCCGACGCGTAGCAAGTCAACCCCTTGTGACCCGGTGTTGTGAAAGTGACCTGAAGGAACGAGTGTATCGTGGTTCCTTCAGGGTGAGAACTCGGGAATTGGGAGATCAGCCAATTCCTATCCCGTAACAGTGGACCCTTATACGAACTGAAAATCCCCCGTCGGACCCGAGTGTTGATCCGTTCGCGCCCGATCCGACGGCCAATAGTCCAGGTTTTCCACGCACCGCCAGTCGTCGGACCTCCGTCGGAAAGAGCCTCGCCTCCTCCGACCTGGACGGCGTTCCCCTGACCGAAGCCGAGCAGCGAAGAGCACATCACCCTGTTGTCTCCATCCGAAGGAGTTGGTGCACGTAAGTGGCGAATTAACTCTGTCTCGTACCCTAGCAACGCGAAAGTCGACTCTTTAAATCTGGCCCAAGCCCTGACGTGTAGTCACCAGAAAGCTGATCAGAGAATTGTAACTTGTAACCGTAGTATTTAGTATTGTGTCTGTCGTAGGAAAAGCAAAGGGAATTAGGGGAGGACATTAGTGAATCACTTGTATTTTTCCGTTATTCCAAATCAAACACTCCTGAGCCTTCAGCTACCTCGTAAATTCATTGGCCTTCAGCCCTTCACTTCTACCTACTCACTAATTAGATTAAGTCATAGTCAGTATCCTTCTCGGCCGAGACATTCCATATTTCATATTTCGAACAATTGCGTTATTATAAACCAATATTGAACTCTTGTCTTTCACTCACGAAACCCCATTCCTCAGAGCTTAGTAAATTCAGGTGTACTTGGAGTCTATGACCGACCATCTCCGACATTCCGGACGGTAAGTGAAAGTCTTTAGTCTCCCACTAATTCATTCGCCTAGGTCTATTTCTGGATCCCTAGCCCGTTAGGTGAAACGGCGGGTTACATCTTTTGGTGGCAAGCGGTGGGATATTTCAGAAATCTCGATTTCTGTCGTATCCACAACAAGTGATCTTGACCAGGCGAATATTGGTGAGAAAAAGCTCTGAAGGAATTGGGTCGCGTTTTATAATCTTGAAATTTAAATTGTGCTAGTTGTAGATTCCGAAATTTAAAATTGTAAGAAACAAACAAATCGGCCCGAGTGTGAGGAAGCGAGTGAGGAGTCAATTAACTTCAAATCCGTATCATTTTTCTTTCTTTCCATAAATCGAAATTTAAATACTGGCTCATTTATCGAGTAGCATCACTCTCGCTGTAGCCCCCTGTTCCGAGACTGTCCCGGGTCTGTTCCGGGACTGTTCCGAGGCTTGTTCCGAGGCCTCTGTTCCGAGACTGTCCCGGGTCTGTTCCGGGACTGTTCCGAGGCTTGTTCCGAGGCCTCTGTTCCGGGACTGTTCCGACACTTGTCCCGAGGCCCCCTGTTCCGGGTCTGTTCCGGGTCTGTTCCGGGACTGTTCCGAGACTTGTCCCGAGGCCCTCTGTTCCGGGACTGTTCCGACACTTGTCCCGAGGCCCTCTGTTCCGGGACTGTTCCGACGAGCCTTCAGCTCCAATTGACATCCCGATTCCAGACCCGTCATAGCTCTTACCAACTGGGAAGTCCTTTCTCGATTCGTGGGGAAATTATCGGTCCTTGGTGCGCAAGAAAGTGATCTATCAGTTCTGTAATTCTTTTTATTTAGTTCTTTTGTTCAACAAGTGAGTTCGCGACCATGCAACGAAACAGCAGCCCATCAGTCGAGGGCGAAGCCATGATGAACGCCGTGACGGAAGCAATGAACAAACTGGGCGCCTTCTTCCGTGAGCCTGCGGCCTCCGGCATTCCGCGGTCGTTGTTCATGGAAGTCGACACATGGAACCCTGATGAGCCGGATGCTATCACGGCATCCGTGTTCTTCCAGGAAGTGGAGCAAGCAACCCAAGAGCTTGACGAACACAAGAGACTGCGATTCCTTCGCACCCGCCTAAAAGGTGGAGCCAAGCGATTCCTCCAGGATGGTCTTGGCGAAACCCCATACACGACCGTGAAGAAGGCCATACTGGCATGGTATGGCGAGGAAAGTCCCGAGAAGGCGACCATACGACTCTGGACAGCCCAGAGAGACCCCGACGAGTCCATCCGACGGTTCGCAGAACGACTTCTGGCCACGGCACGATCGGCTGTCCGAACTGAACCCAACCTGAACGATGCCCAACGTCGGGAATGGACAAGACGAAAGGCACTCAGCGCTTTTGTCCGCGGGCAACCGAAAGAACTCCATCTCTACTTGCAGGGTAACCCTCCGGACACCTTGGAGGATGCAGTGGAGCGGGCTGAGGGATGGGAGGACGTAATGAGAGCGAAGCAGGACTACGATGCTCGATGGGACATAACCGCTGTCAGCGGATCAAGACCTTCGGAGCCCAAGAAATGCTACTCTTGCGGAGAACCAGGGCATTTTGCAGCAAACTGCCTGCAAAAACCCAGAAGCCCGCTCCGTTACCCAAACAAACCGGCCACGTTCGGCGATCACCAGTTGATACCGGTGCCGACGAAGTTACCACCGACCGTCCCAGTGCTGCCCTGTATGTACTGTGGTGATATGTCCCACTTTCCAGTGAGTTGCCCCCACGGACTCTACGCGGCCTTGTTCTGCAATTTCTGTGGATCCCGTGACCATCTGGAGGCTGATTGCCTTAAGAAGAAGAAGACCCTGCCCATCTCAAATCCGCGAATGCACCAGGTCAGAAACATCAGCACGACCCAGGAAACCCAAGCCAATCTCACGACAAATAAGGAGGACGAGCCAACCATTGAAGTCTGCGGAGACGAGCTGGTGGCCTACCAGACCGCTGTGAATTGTGTCATGAGGCCCATGATACTGATCACCGCCGGCTTGGGGAAGGAATCCCGGCGAATGGTCGTGGATACTGGTGCTGCAGTGTCTGTCCTATCAAGACCTGTGCCTGGCATTGACATCCGCCCAACAACGTTGAAGCTATGGGGTGCCGACGGACAACCACTGCCCGTGCTGGGGATCCAGGAGGTACGTACCACCATCGGTCTGGTTACGATTACGCACGCATTCTATGTCTTCCGACGACCTGACTCCGGCTTGGATCTGATCGGACTGGACCTCCTGAGGAAATTACCCCTTGGCATACGCCCGGATATCGGCGTAGTGGAGATGAAGGAACCCACCACTGGGAAGATGATCTCCATCGGCGTGGTCGCCACTGACCCGGACCTCCTCAGGCACATCCGTCAACTGAAGGGCGACGGGATGGCGCGAAAAGCCCAGAAAACCGCTCAAGCCACGAAACCCGACACCGACAACAACTACCAGGGCGGGCCAACAGTCGCTTCAACATCTGCCAAAGCCTCTGAACCTAGCGTCGACAACAACCACCACGGCCAACTGACCACCGAACCAACACCACCCAGAAAGCAGCCGGTGGTACACCCTCCGATGTCCGATGTAGCAGAGTTCCCAATTGAGATCCGGGACAATCCCCCTTCAACCTCTGAATTGAAGCACCAGGTGCATCAGCATCTGACTCATCTGGCAGGACCCGACTACCAATTGGTCAAAGACGGCCTGAGCCGTGTTCCTGTTGGCGCCATCATATTAAGTTTGCCAAAGGAACTTCTGATGGCAGCCCAATCCTTGGACCCCTGGATCTCCACCCTGACTGCTGACCCAGAGAAGCATCGACTAAAGAAGGAGGAAGAAGTCTGGAGGAAGGAGGTCGATGTGGATGGCCAGCGGATCACGGTGCCACTGATCCCATCCACCATGCGGCGCTGGTTCCTGACCAATTGTCATCAACATCAGTGGGCCGGGCACCCTGGCATAGAAACAACCACCCGAGTCGCAAGACGGTACGGGTACTGGAAGAAGATGGTACGTGACGTCCGAGAGTTCGTCCAGAAATGCCAGGAGTGCCAGGAGAGGAACACTTCCCCGAATTTGACACCACCAATCCAAAAACCCGACAAACTGACCGATGTCGATTACGAGGTCCAGGATGTCCTGGGGAAGACCACACGTTACCACCTCAGCATGCTCAAGCCAGCGTTTACCAACAGCGTGCCAGACGACGCCGTCACCCCCGACGTAGCGGAAGAATGGCGCCCACCCGAGAGCCCTGCCCCTCCACTTAGCGAAGATAGCGGAGGAACGTGGTTGTTGGACCCCCTTGAATGGCCGGAACCAGTACGGACCGAAGAAAATCCTGAACCTGGGGCCCAGGGCCCTGGAAGATCTTCCAGTCGAATCCCGATTCCGACTAGGACGGCGTCCAGTCCATACGGATTAAGACCAAGGCGCCGGACGATCGACTACGCGCAGCTCCACGCGGGGAAGATGTCAACACCTAGAACGGGAGGAACTAGTTATGGATAAAAGTTGTCAAGTTTTGTTGTATACTCGTATTTTGGGAAATAGAATATGGAATGTCTTACCTGTAGAACAACCCCGATCTGGAAATAAAATGCACAACATAAGTACTTACCTTGTTTTACTAATGACCGTACCTCATGAGTCGGGACAGGACTCCCTTGCCCCCCCCCCCTTTTTGTTTTCCTTTTCCTTCGTAATGGCAGCAAAATCGAGGGTGTGAAATGTGTGAGTTGGAGTGTGAGAGTAGACTAAAGAAAGGGCCGGTTTGGATGTTTCACAGCATAGTAGGGAAGTAGAAGATAAGACCAGCGGAAGACACATCTCGCCCATCGCACCACCTTGGAACATCCGCGCCAGCGTACCTTCGACGAATGGGAGCGTCCTGTGCTGCATCTGCACAAAACGACAACACCCGCCGACAACCTACCGCTGCGATGGCTGTAAAGTGATGTGGAATCGGCTGGTGAGAAAGTGCCGAAACCTACGACCCACGGATCCCGCCTACCCGAAGCCCTGCTCCATCGCCGAACACGAGAAGGACCGCCCACCAACCTGTGCCGCTTGTAGACGCTGGCGGTGCGAGCAAGCATGGATAGCAGCCAAACGACCTGACGCAATGCCCATCGCACCAGTCACCCCCACCGGAAGGAAAATTGCCGAGGTAGACCTCGGCCTCCGAAGATCGGAGGGGTGTAACGGGGCGGCAGATTCCAAGCGCCCCGTCAAGAAACTTCGGCGGCGGGGGACGGAACGACCCCTCGCCCCTCCAAACGCCTAACCCCAGCTGGGCGGAAGGCGTGTCCTCATTGGATTGGGTAGGCGATGGGCGGCGCAAGACACCCAGGGAGGAGTAGAAGGGGAAGGCGACTTGACGAGCGGACTGGGAGAAGGAACATCAAGCAGTCGTATCCGAACTCAAGAGAAGGAAAGTTGGAATCCCCGTTCGCGGAACGGAGTGAAGTGAACCGGGACATCGAAGTGAAGTGAACCGGGACATCGAAGCGAAGTGAACCGGGACATCGAAGCGAAGTGAACCGGAACATCGAAGCGGAACACCCGACGCGTAGCAAGTCAACCCCTTGTGACCCAGTGTTGTGAAAGTGACCTGAAGGAACGAGTGTATCGTGGTTCCTTCAGGGTGAGAACTCGGGAATTGGGAGATCAGCCAATTCCTATCCCGTAACAGTGGACCCTTATACGAACTGAAAATCCCCCGTCGGACCCGAGTGTTGATCCGTTCGCGCCCGATCCGACGGCCAATAGTCCAGGTTTTCCACGCACCGCCAGTCGTCGGACCTCCGTCGGAAAGAGCCTCGCCTCCTCCGACCTGGACGGCGTTCCCCTGACCGAAGCCGAGCAGCGAAGAGCACATCACCCTGTTGTCTCCATCCGAAGGAGTTGGTGCACGTAAGTGGCGAATTAACTCTGTCTCGTACCCTAGCAACGCGAAAGTCGACTCTTTAAATCTGGCCCAAGCCCTGACGTGTAGTCACCAGAAAGCTGATCAGAGAATTGTAACTTGTAACCGTAGTATTTAGTATTGTGTCTGTCGTAGGAAAAGCAAAGGGAATTAGGGGAGGACATTAGTGAATCACTTGTATTTTTCCGTTATTCCAAATCAAACACTCCTGAGCCTTCAGCTACCTCGTAAATTCATTGGCCTTCAGCCCTTCACTTCTACCTACTCACTAATTAGATTAAGTCATAGTCAGTATCCTTCTCGGCCGAGACATTCCATATTTCATATTTCGAACAATTGCGTTATTATAAACCAATATTGAACTCTTGTCTTTCACTCACGAAACCCCATTCCTCAGAGCTTAGTAAATTCAGGTGTACTTGGAGTCTATGACCGACCATCTCCGACATTCCGGACGGTAAGTGAAAGTCTTTAGTCTCCCACTAATTCATTCGCCTAGGTCTATTTCTGGATCCCTAGCCCGTTAGGTGAAACGGCGGGTTACACGTGCAACGCACACAGATTGGAACAGAGCGCGTGACCAGCAGCGAACGTGTTAATGGAATTATGGAATCCCACGATATCAGTGACGAAATGTAATAATAGGCAAATAATTACGCTGAATATGATAAGATACCTACTCTGTAAAACAAATTGATTTTGGTAATCCGCGTAAATTACCGCAGGCGTGTGGGGTATCATTTTCCATTAAATGTTGTACGCTGAATTGATCGGAGTGAGTTGAGCCTCCATGCTCCTGGTCAGCGGAATAACCAAACCCTGTGAATAAATTTGAAGCGTTTTTTATTTTATGCGATAGCAACGTAAAGATTGCCTAGGGAAAGAAGTTGTCCCAGGGTACAAGAGCTTTCCCTACCTACGACGGAAATTCAGTTATTGGTGTTTATTAGTGGTTATTATCTTGAACGTCAAATTCGTCGTCTTTTCCCGCGTTTCCGCTGGGCTTCACTTCACATTTAACAGGTTTTTTTTTTTTTTTTTTTTTTATGGATAGTGAAATTTGGCTACATTTTGAGAGGATGAAGGAAAAAACTTGTTGAGACTGTGTGTTAATAATTTTTTTCCCGCTTTTTTTCAACAATACCCGCTTATTTTTCGAGAGCCAAAAAATCGCGAGTCAAAAACATGGTCGTGCTACGGGCTTTCCAAATCCAGAAAATCGCTCCTTCTCGCTGCCCGACAGGCGCCGAAGCAGGGTTGCCAACAGATTATGTGTAGAGTAAAAGAGGAGGATAATGTTTCTTCTTTATTCTACTCTTGGTAGGTCGAGTAATAGCAGTGAAGAGCAAGACCTGAAAATACCAAGCTAAGCGTCCTTTAAAGGAAAACTATAATTAAAAAAAAAAAAAATAACGGTACTGTGTTGACCACAGCACGTCCTGTAAACTTCATTCAAGACAATAAAACAACAACTAGATCAATCATCACCCTGCTGTATTGTTTTCTCGTGGATTAGGCCCTTTTTGTCTTTCTTAAATGTTAATTTTCCTCGTAAGCACCATCATCGAAACCCATTTATTGCTCGACAATTCTTATAGTACTATTACCAGTGACATTTTCAATTTATAAGCTACCAGTCGTGAGTGATAAGTCATTTCATCAACCTCGAACTTAAGATGTTTGTGTCGTATCGATAGTGATTTATTTCGAGTAAGTATTCCTCATGTAGGGACTTTAATACTTGATTGGCGATGAGTATTGATTTAGCTTAGTTCATTATCGTATTTCATTCAATTTAGTATCCTCTTTTATTGCGGACATATTGTTGCGCAGATAAAGTACTATCAAAAGAACAATAGTTCTGATTCATTCATATGACTTTCTTTTCTTAGATAAGATTAGTCTAATCTTGTCCTTAGAAAATATCACTGCTCTCATAATACTGTGATGACTGTGTCTATCGACGAGTGCTGCTCGCTGATTTTCTCGAAGTCCTGCTTTGAGACATGTTGAACCCTTTGTCTGCTCACAGTGACTGGCACATTCAAGGACACAGGTGATGATGTACAGTATTACTAGAAAGAACATTAGATACACAGGTGGGAAGGCTAATTTGGGGGAGGTGTGAGTGAAATGGTGTTTTTTTGAAAAATGAATTTTCAACTGAAATGGTTTTATTTTTTACTGGACGTATGGGTCAAAACAGGTGCTAACTATTTCAAAGTAAGTTTTCCAGATTTTTGGGTATCAGGGCGGATGGGGTGTCATTTTCCACTAAATGTTATACGCTGAATCAATTGGAATAGGTCTGGGACACACTATTCTTACTGCTTTCACCAAGCTTTTGCTCCAAGGGACGAATGCGCCATCGTGGAAGAATTTTCAGCGTTTTGGTTGGTTATGCCTTGAAAACCTACCTTGCTCATGATCATGGGGGTTAGATTAGATTAATTACACAGGAGTAAAGTTCATCGCAGTGCTCGCCCCATGCACTTAGACCTAGTGGCCCATTGTGCTAACCCCTGGAGCTCATCTTGGCCGAAGCTCCGTGTTCCCGACTAGGTCCAGCAGAGCTCCGACCAGGTTCTCCTGGTTGAGGATGTCCCTTCGGTCCGAAGTCCCGAAGGTTCTGAAACGCCTATGTTCCAGGGCAGGACAATTGAAGACGATGTGAGGCGCAGTCTCCTCGTCCTCGCCACAGAATCTGCAGTCAGGGGTACCATTGCGCACCTCAATCCTGCAGAGATGCCTCCTGAAGTCCCCGTGTCCTGTGAATAGGCCAACGGTGAGTCTCAGGCCGGGTACACGCATTGAGGATTCTGGAGAGGATTCCAGGATTGAGGCCAACCTCTCCGGCCGACCGGACCGTGTGGACGGGTCGAGGCCTTCAGTTGAGGCGGACAGTACAGGCCGCCAGGCCTTTCCAATTTTTGTAAAGGCCGCCTGAGGCCGGGGTTCCGGCCACTACAACTACACAGTTTCCTCAAAAGGCCTCGCGCGTCGTGTGGATGCTCCGTCCGGCTCCGGCCGCCTCTGAGGTTTTCCTCAGAGGAATTCCTCTCCGGAAATCCTCAACGTGTGTACCCGGCCTCAGGGAAGCTCTGTTAAGGTTAAGGCATCTCGTGGCCCTTCCTTTGTTGGGACCAGTCATCATAATGTGACCGTGTTCTTGCCGCGGCGTCCGCTCCCAGCGCCTCTGATGCTAGGAGCGAACCCAGGTTGCGATAGTAGGGTGCGGGAGATTCCTAGGCATGGTTCAGGTCCCGTAAAAACAGTCCCCGACCCACGCCTGGCCAGAGCATCGGCTCGGTCATTAACCCCTGAGTGGCCCGGGACCCATGTAAGGACAACCTTGTTTGTTCCACTCTGTAGTTGGAGGGCTTCCCATCACTCAAGTACCAGCCACGAGTCAGAGCTCGATCCCATCAGGGCCTTGAGTGCTGCTTGGCTGTCAGAAAAGATGTGGATCCGCCTACCTCGGTAGGCCCTCCTCATGTTCTCCTCAGCACATTTCTCTATTGCGAGCACCATGGGGATGGTTCAGCGTCCAACATTTAATGGGTAATGATATCCCACCCGTCTAAAATCTCGAAAACCCTTTTCGAAATAGGTAGATGATCGATACCCATTTTGACCTATACCCACTTCCGGTGGGCGCCAAAATTTAGCGGAAAATGATATCCCACACGTCTAAATCGCGGAGAATCCATATTTCGAAAAATGTTGACCCCTTCCACCAAAATTTGGTCCGATCGGCGTTTCAAGGACCAACCACAGACAAAGACGGGTCCCTCACCAAAATGTCAGATTTAAAAAAAGTCGTAAAAAGTTTTTCTTGACGTTTCATGACGTCCAGAACAAAAAATAACCGACCAAAAGGTACAATTTCCGTGCGCCGATCACGCCGTTTTTTTGTAGTAGGCAATTTTCTAAAAATTTGACATTTTGGTCAGAGATCTTATCAGCCCGATCGAACCAAATTTGGGCGGGGTAGGGGTCAAAATGTGTATTTTGAACAATGGATTTTCGAGATTTTTGGCAATCTAGGCGTGTGGGGTATCATTTTCCACTAAATTTTGGACGCTGAATCCAATGAAATGGGTTCGGGAACGATTGGCGCCCTCTGAATGAGGTTATGGGTCAAATGGGTGCCTATCTACCCATTTTTAATGTGTTTTCGAGATTTCTGGTACCTTGGCGTCAGGGGGAACTCTTTCCACTAAATTTTGGACCCTGAATCGATTGGAATGGGTCCGGGACCCGTCACACCCACTGTTTCCCCCTTCCCCATGTTTTTGATCATAGCCATAGCAGTCGTTTCATAGGGAATTATGTCTCTGGAGGTATTTAGTTGTTGTCTTGGTCACCCATCTGACTGGCATCATCACCATAGCAATATCAAAATAACCAGTTATACAGTGTTTGACTGTTATTTTTGTCAACTGAGTCACTCTGTGTTCCCTATGTTTAAAATTCAACGAAGAAGACAAAAATAACTGTCGATTCTTAAAAGCTTCTCATTTCTCCAATTGCGATTAGCCTTGTACTACAATGACTCGCGTTGATGACAGTTCCAGTGTTCATCTGCCGAAAAAGAAATCGTTACTAGATAAATACGACATACCTCTTTACTATCTGGACTTCGCTTATGTTGAACAGTGCAGAGACGTCAAAATATTGGAGAAAATAATCAAAATTTTAAGGTTGTTTTGGGTGTTGTGATTTTGTTTTTCTTCGCTGCTCCTTCTGTGCTTTATTATTTCTATTTCGTTTGTTTATTTTAGGTCCAAAGAAGAAGGTTATTATCCAGATCTTGAAGCATGCGCTGAAGCGCAACTGACGGCTCTTGACGAGAAGAACAAACTTCTCCGGAAGCTGACCAAAGTTATGACCAAAGCTGATTTGTCCAAAGAAGAATGGAATACCATCACCTCCGACCTAGTGGTAAAGATCCTCTTTTTCTTTCTTGTGGCCTGAGGTAGTTTCTGTACATAATAACATAAAAGACAAAAATAATTCCGATAAGATTGAACAATGTCTGCTGATGATGGCCCAACAGCTAAAGTCGATTTCACATTGACGCGACATCTTTTACTTTTATGAGAAGTTCATAGGTTTTTTGGCCCCCGAACCGCATTGTGTGGACCTGTGTAAGGCCTCTGGAGGGAAGCACACACATGACAGCGTCAAGTCTCAGGAATACAAGTGTGTTCGAAAATGTCTTTTGCTTGATCATGGGAAATCGCTGTCGGTATTATTATCTTGCATGTGTTGCACGTAAAGCCGCGTTGTAAAATAAATATCACCGTGCTTGCGCCACGTACAAGTTCTGTTGCAATGGTGCCAAAATCTGCACTAAACGCAGTCTGGAGGACGGATGATAGCTTGTGTGACCCCGTTGACTCGGTTCTAATCATGACAGATGCCTATACAATTTGGATGTCGTTCAATGATACCATTGAAGGTGATAGCTGGCCTTTGACCATAGTATGGCCCAACTGTTATCAATTAGAAGCACAGTACACCCTCTCTTTTCGACAATAAATTACCCTAAAGTTGAGAGATAAAAACTAAAAACAAAAACAAGAAGATGAAAAATGTAAATGTTGGAAAAGTAAAATGTAATTGAACGTATCTCAATGACGGGTGTTGTTCTCCATACAATGTTGAAATGTTGGAAAATCAAAAACATTTGTTCGAACATATTGCTATGATGTACGGGAATAAAAAAATCTACGAAGTGATTTCTTTCAAAACACCGCATTGAAATTGGATGAAAATGCTTGGAAAATACCTTCAAAATCAGCTCCGGTTGAAGAGTATATTGAACTAGAAACGAATTATATTAACGAAAAAAAGAACTTCATTCCAAGCATGAAAAAGACGGCGTCCAAATATTAGTGGTTCAAATTACTGATACGATAGGTGCCAATGAGATACAAAAGGTCCCATTTGATCTCGGTAGTGTCAGTAGGTTAGCAAAGCATTTGGCGTAGTTAGACTTCTCTTTATATGTATTTGTTTATTTCACATGAACGGGACAAGCCCAATTACAGAAAAAAGGAAAAAAATTCATTCGCACGCAGGCCATGAGTCAGAGACAGTAATGGGATGAAGGTTCAACACAGTAAAGGCACCAAAGGCAGTCAGGGGAGTGAGAAGACCTCAGTGAGACTGGACCAAAGAGAGCGAAGGGAGATTGAGAGCAGGTCGATGTCATGCTCGGCCGACAGCAGGTTAGCCATTCTGGGAGGTCGGCAGAGAGGACGAGAACGAATGCAGTTGGTAGGCGAGAATGGCACAGCAAAGAGATCGCAGGAGCGCAGGCCAACTCGGGGCACCCGCAGGCCAAACTGGGCTAGCAAAGATTGGGCATCAATGCGCCCAGAGAAGATGCCGTGCATGAAGGACATGTCCGCGAGAGCCCGGCAGGCAGAGGGGCTGAGCAGGTGAAACTGCTGGCCCAGGACACTGTAGTCCACGTCCTCCCGACAAACCCCAAGCTTGAAGGCCAGGTAACGTAGGAATGCACGGTACACCCTGTTGAGCTGATCCACATGGCACTTGTATGAGGGACTCCAGACGACGGAAGCATACTCCAGGTGAGGCTGGACAATAGCCCGATAGAGGGCAACGAGGGCAGTGGTACTGGTGAACTCCCTGGTGTTTCGCTTTATAAACCCGACGCATAGCTCGAGAAGAGGCCTGGGCAATGTGTTCGTTGACTCCATAAACTGATTGGTATGTGTCACAATTGTTCATATAAGCGCTTCATCGAAAAAAACATTCCCAGGCTTGCAGAGGTATCTGAGCAGATGCGGCTTGTCCTTGGATAGTCCCCACGTCATTTGGGAACCGTTTCAAACTTGAAAAATCCTTGTGGAATAAAAAAAAAAAACTATGTTACAATGAAAGATTTCCACGAAGAGTTGATTCAATATCTGAGGGATAAAATTTGAACTCAGCGTTAGAAAGTCTCCTGACGTACCTACGAATCGAGTCCAAGGATTTCTCAGAACCTGAAGCAATCACCAAACCCGTTTTCAAGTTTGGTTGTTTACAGAAGTAGTCAAATTTCCACTGGGTTCCGCTATCCACAATATTTCAGAGAGAGAGACTTTTTTCGAGTTTTCTCTGCTTTTTGGGCCATTTCTACCCCGCTACGCCTGACCAAAAGCTCAACGTGTTGGCCAACTTTTAAGGAAATGTAACCAATCCCCGTGAAACATAAATCGCATGTGAGCATTTGCGAGTCCAGCTCCATTGGTTCCATCGTACGAGTATTTCACGGGCAACAATTTCATGAACTTCCCTGTTACAGGATTGGAAAGCTGGCATTGAAGAAAACGATCTGAAAATGTTGGATGGAAAAACTCCTTTGCCCAGCCAGCTGCCAAGAGTCAGAAGTTCGTCAAAAGGTTTCCAGCCAACGAAAACAATGGTGAGCCCGCTGTGGAGCAGCTCTGATCAAAATGACCGAAATTAAATACTTTATAGCTAAATGGACGTACACGAGTGGTTTTTTGAATGGGTTTCGTGGGTTTTTTTGGAAACCCTGGGCCTGTACGTTGGTGGAGGTAGTCAACCTCCGGTTCTCACCTGAAGATTAGGGTAAAGGTACCGTCAATTTTGACGCAAAGAAACCTTCGGGTGTTGATGAACCCTTTGAAACCACCGGTCTCCACCTACGTACAGTTTTGGGAACTGCGGGTTCAGTAGAACCTTCAGTAGAACCACAACCTTCAGTTGCTTTAGTCCCAGATCCATCAAACATGTTCAACAGTCCAGGACCCGCTCACATCACTTGTTTCTAAGGAGACGAGAATCCGCGACTAAATTTCCCAAAACTCTCTACAAATTTAGAGAATTTTCTCGAACTTTTTTAATTTGTGAGGAAACAGTAGCAGAGGAATAGGTACCTAGAATAGAATAAGAATAGCTGAAGAATAGCTAGAATAAGTACCTTAGCACATAACTAAATAATTGCGCTTTAAAAGTCAACAGACGCACAACCATGTCCCCCATTTCCACCCTGACAGGGTTTTTGGAGATGATGCTGAAAATATATAAAGACCTAATAGAACCTAAAGAGAGTCCTTCGTTACAATCTCAGATTTTTAGAAAATGGTGAGAATGGTTTACAGCGGACGAACATTATCAGATAAAAGTATCTTGAAACAAAAAATGTGTCAGAATAAGATTGTTCTTAGCTATAGAAACAGGGTACTAATTCAGAGAACAATTAACCAAAACTGCTGGAAACTTCATTTCAAGTTTGAGGTCAGCTCTGTTCTTTTGATTTTAATTTAGCCAACTCTTATTTTGACGACCAGATCTGCAGTTCCATTAATTTACGTATTTTCCATTAATTTATTTTGGCTTTACATGATGAAGGGTTTGGAGAATTTTATAATTAATTCGGGTTTTCAGTTGATGGGAACGTATTTCATCTGAGTTTTCATTTCTACCTTCCGAACGCTGAAAATTTAAGCTATGTACTTATACTCCTGGCAGCTTTGCTGTTTGTTCCAAATTCACATAGTCAATCAAGACATATTTAATAGAATTTCACCACCACAATAATATTTGGAGCCTATTCACAGTTCTCAGACATTTATTGTTCGAATTTGTATGTTCTCAGAACAATAAAAGTGATCGTGCAAAACGAATTAGCAGCTGTGACTACAGGTCTTGGGACAAATTCGACGCTGATGAAGAGTGCAAGAAAATGGATATAGACGACGAGGCGAAACAAGGAATGGAGAAACCGAAAGTCACGAAAGAAAAGAAGACCAAGGAGGCTGCTTCGCTTGAGGATTTAGCCATCGAGTCCCTTGGAGACATAAGTAATTTTCTTTAATTTCTATTCAGTAAAAAAAAAAAAAAAAAAAAAAAAAAAAAATGGAACACAACAGGAACGCAAAGAGGAAACCTTAGCCTGCTTCCTGAGTCCTTTGCTGGTCATACCTGAAATATTGTACAGTTCTGTTGAGTAGACCCAGGGGCAGAGGGATGATAGTTGTCGAGTTTTGACTAAGCGCAACTATGTCGCCAGAGCGCAGTCGTGGCGTTTTTATTGCCTGCCACCAAGGTTCTATGAGATGAGCTTCCGTGAATATCCAAAATCAGTAAATAAACACATAGTTGCCACATCAAATGCCATGTTCCCTAAATGCTGCTAACGTCATACCCCTTCTTTCCAGGTCACTTGTCTCAAGGGGAACGCGAAGTAATGGCACTGAGAGAAAAGGATACTGGCAATGAATTTTACTACGCAAACAGGAATGAAGATTCGATTAAATACTACACTCGCAGCATTCATCTTCATCCAACGGTAGCTGGGTTGAATAATCGCGCCGCTGTGTGTAAGCCTTCGCTCAGCTCTTGTCTGTCCGTTGTTCAATCTAGGCACCTGTCAGGGCTCTGTAAATAGTGTGACCCTTTCTTTCAGATCTTCGTCTATGTGCGTTCGATAAAGCATTGGCTGATTTGAATCGAGTGCTTGAAATGGATCCAAAAAATATAAAAGCGCGTTTTAGGCGGGCTCAGTCTTTCCAGCATAAAAATTTTTATAGAGAAGTGAGTTAACAATTGCTCTTTGTATTCACTTAGGAAGCAAATGTTTCATCTCTCCCCTCATTCTTTCCACTAGATGTGAAATCTGACGAGGGTTGTTTACGCGTCTCACGCAATTATTCCCCTATTGCAGGCTCTAGATGATATCAATGAAGTGCTCGTAGATCAACCGAACAACGTGGTCGCGTGGCACATCGCGGATCAGATGAGAGAGAGCATCGCCACGCTTCCTAGGATGCACAGGTAAGGCAAGCTACAACTAAACTGTCTTTTTAGCTATATCTAGTGTTATCTGACGTATTTGTCTGTTCCAGGATCAAAATCCTTGACAAAGAAACGGGAAAGACTATCATAAAAAAAGTGACTGAAGCGGAAATGTTGACAGACTACAAAAACGAGAAGTTTGTCGTGGTTAATGAATGGAACTTGCCAAAGATCATGTGCAATAGCAGTGGAAAGTACAGCAACTACCCAGAGATCAGACACGAGGATCGCATAAGGTACCAACATCTCAAGGCTGCACCCACGAAAAAGGTTGAGCCTGCGAAACAACCGTCTAAAGTTGAGAAAGAGAACAAACCAATTCCGTTGCCGGGGAAAAAATTGGACATTCTTGTTGTCGAAAAGGGCGCCCAAGATGCGGAAAGTGGGGAACTCCTCAAGTCGTCAAAAGACGTTGACAGCCCTGACAAAAGCCTCGCACCGTGCGTTGTGGCCGACATGAGGACATCCAAGAGCTCCTCAGCCACCAAAGATGGTCCTTCTCGCGACAGCAATGACGTCACATCTCGAGATAACAAAGATGACTGCTTTCCAGCTAACAGAGGTACGGACTCTCTGCCCAGCTCTCCATCTGGCGAAGATATCAGTTCTCCAGTCAGCAAGGACGGCAGCCCTCCCGCGAGCAAAGCTGGTAAGTCCCTCAAGAACGCCATGATCAAAGACTCGCCAGTCGTCCACAATGTGCCCTCGTCTCCCCTTCACTTGGCCATTCCTCCAGCGGGAGTCGACCATGTGAAGGATGTCAAAACTGATCACAACATGACGATACAAGAGAACGGAATGGTCAATGGTCACGCTAACTGTGAAGAGGATGAGGCCAGTCCTCGATCGAAACTTCCTTGTGGTTGCCTCGAAAACTTCGCAAGGTTTCAATTCAAAAAAGAATGGTGCGCACTCGCTGGGCCAGAGGCTCTAGAATGGAAAGCGAAGCTTCTGAAATCCATTTGCCCAAAACACCTCGTTGAAGGTAAGGAACACTCATTTGTTTGTGTTGGGAAATTTTGTTTTAATATTGATTTTTTTTCTCTATTCATCTTTTTTTGAGTTTGATTTGTTTTGAACCAGTTTGGCCATTTGATAATTACGATATAGAATAGATTAATAATTTCTTGCTGAACTGATTCACGTTTAATGTAATACACAGTACCTCAGCTGAGAATACTATCGTATAACACTTTCGAAAACCATCGTAGCGACTGTTTTCTGTAAAGCTACAACCCCCTCAGTTGTGTCCAAATTGAGTTGTTACATGTCGTGTAAAACAAGTCGCCGCTATTCTCGATGTTTTTGCCTGCTGCAGTCTGTCTGATTAGCTTTTCCACTTCTTCTCCTCAGCTTTCGGTAACCACTGGGACAAGGAGATGCTCGTTGATGTGTTCAAATGTTTGCGTCATCACTTCGGCAGTGACCAAAAGAGAATTGCGGAGTACGTCAAGGCCATCCCGAAACTCGACCGTTTCAAACTGAACTCCATGTTTCTCACTGCTGAAGAGAGATCAAGTAAGTTGTCCATCCAGTACAGTATGAGGATTCATTGAAGAACGTGGCCTTTCAATTTGCATTCGCGATGAGTCGAGGTTCTACCCTCACGTCGCAGGGGCTGCGGCCAACAATTTGACCCTCCCAGGCCGACAGAACAGTAGGGAAGATGCCTATGAATGCCTACTTAATCCTCCAAGGGGCCTGGCACTGGATGTGCAGAGTAATGGGAATTTAGTATCATGTTGGCTACCCATCACATTTTTCAACCCCCATCCTACTGAAACAATGACCCTAGTTCCAACCATATTAGCCTTCTCAGTCACGTATTCACCTTCTGCTGCGCCTTTGGTTTGAGTAGTTTTTACGTAGTTTTCCCCCCCATCATTGATCATGGTACCAGTTTGGCTTGAGAGAACACCTAAAAATACATAATTCCTAGGGAGGTTACTCCTAGCAAAGAGGCGCTGTGTCGTCACATACAGAGCGCAATATTTCTGATAGAAAAAGATTAGGATCCATCCATGACTGTTACTGTTAAGGCGTTCAAGTCATGTCTGTTTTCTTTCAAATTAATAAAAAAATAATAAACTCGTGACATCTTGCTCTTTCCCTCAATTTCATATATTAGAAGGATTGTAATGATTTTAATTACCGTAAAAAGATAGAAATCATGACTTACACGCCTTATCATTGGTGAAGGTTTAATTGATTTTCCATCTATGATGATAAGGCAATAAGGAAACATTTGACCACTTATTTTGCTTACTCGTTTCTGGTACCTTTTATTTATCATAATTTGTTCATTTCAGTGGCCCATGAGTTGGTGAAGAGCTGTTCAATCACTGATTCAACCATCATCAGTGCGTACCCGTTAAGATGAACCAGGCGGTTCACGTGTGAGATAATACCCTAGATCTTTGAATATTGCTATGAATGAATATCACTCCCTCGTTGTCATTTCTATAAAAATTGATGTTTGTCTTGAAGCCTGGTGATTCCATCTTCCTAAGTGTAGTCTAATATTTATATTGTCTTCATTCAACACTGGAACAATCCACTTATTAGAACTTGGTTCGCTCTGGTATAATACCATAAGCACGATATTACAATGGGTTTGAAAATGGTGACATTTTTGTCTTTGCCAAATGTATCAATCCCTGCCGGTGGTGTTAAACTATGGAAGTCCAGTAGATACGCTTTTTACGCAAAAGGCGTGTGACGGTGAGAAGAATCACTACGTTTTAGGTTACAAAAAGATGTATTCAAAAATGTTGTCGGTAAAATACAAAATATGGTAACGTGACGCTTTTAGCCCGTTTGCGATGGTTCTAAAGCATTCCTACAACAGTGGAAATGTAATAACAGCGAATGTACAGTTTTGAATGATTCATTCTTCAGCGCTTGAGTCAGACTCGACCCTGGTGTTCTCTTTGTCGAGCTCTTCCATCACGCTTTTGGGTACATTGCCGCCAAAAACGGCCGCGAGGACTGGGACGACCAAAGCCTTCTTGTCAAACTCGATCGACGATCGGGGTCCCCACTTGAAAAAGGGTATGGCTTCTCCTCCTCGGGATTCCGTCTCTTTGGTGAGGTAGGCCTGATAAAGAGGTAACCAGCACGTTAAGTGGTAAAATGATTGAAGGGTGGGGGGTTGACAACCCGGCCACAAGACTCACTTAGTACTGACCCCGGAACACAACATACATGGAGATGGTCATGGTGCAATCGGTACTTACCATTTGTTCGAAGTCTAGCATCAACTTGTCAACATTGCCGAAGTACGGATGCGGGTTGTCGGTGATGTCTGGGAACAGTTTGGGGAGCATGGAGTTTCTGAGGTCATCTTCCGCCACTCGCCCTTTTTGGAACTGAATCAATGAAAGGACGACCCCCAAGAGGGCCGAGGCGCGACGGCTAACACCCGTGACCGGAGTGGCCAGATCGTCGCGAAACAGCGTGTTTTTGGGTACGCACAGGATGAATTTCCGGGACTGATTTCGCTCAGCGTCATGCCGTAGACGGATTGGAGCTTCTTGGTGGCCATTGTGATGATAGCTCGAGTGACTGCGCGGCCTTTCGCTCTGCATCCTTGGAGCAAGTCTGCTCTGGAACATTACTGATACGTATACATTTACCAAGTCAAATCCAACAGTAACCGAACGCCATGCTACGTCAGGATTCCATCTACGCTTCCCGCCATGCTCTTGTATGCAATTAAAGGGGAGAGGAATGTTGGGAAAGGAGCTGTTCTTACCGTAGATGGTACAACAGAACCTCCTTTATGATCTGCGTTCATGCGTAGGGCCTTAATAATTTGGTAGGATTCTTATAAGATAGTTACTACTACTGCATTCGTACTCATATAAATATACGTAGGATAATTAGTCCATCTCTGCCAGGGAGCCGACCAACACCTTGGCAAGTTGCACGTGAAAATTCGATAGATACTGGAAAGCAACTATCATTGAAAACAAACCAGAGCTCCCCATAAATTCACCTCCTTCAGGTTTTACACCACCCAATATCATTTTTTCCAATCACTGATACTGAGTAAGAGTAGGAAAAACAAGTGAAACGCATACTTTTTGAATGGTTTTCCACTTCCAGCCAGGTGCAAAGCGGAAACGACTGCAGCGTTTGCTGTATCCACGATTTCTACATCGTCGAGCTCCTGAGTTTCTTCGGGTGGTGGTCGTTCGTTCGGTTGAGAATTGAATTGACGCGATGTCCTGCAAAAACATGTTTGGTATGAATCATCGGGTTGTAGGAAGAGTACTTGGAGGAGATGGTTAAAGTCGGAACACGCTGCCCTCAAGTCACATGATGTCATGGACTCACGTCAAAAATTGTGCGCAGTAGGCGATTTGTTAGCACAGAGCAGAGCTACACTGATGGCACCTCACGCTCTCACGTCATATCACGTTAATTGAGCATTCATTAAAATGGCTGAAGGACTCATTGAAAAAATGAGGTTGTGCCTTTTTGAATGGTGTCAAACATGAGCGTTATCGTGATTCCATCGTCCGCCTAACATTCAGGTACATAATCCAATAACAAACCCCTCTATTCCGAAAATGCCAACTTTTGGCTCCTGTGGAACAGTAGACTGACTGACTGACTGAAATTTTTATTCATCTGTACATTTTTAGGCCTGAGCGGCCCACTCTTACAAATATACAGAAGTGTACATCACATTTTCACGTCAGGCTATGACATCAAATACAGTTACAAGCTATTCATGTTTAAAAGAAAGAAAAATAAACACCTCTCTAACAAAAATAGAATAAAATAAAATAAATACTGCTTACATTGTCCAATACATACATTAAAATAAATCAAACTAGACAAAAATAGAATAAAATAAAATAAATACTGCTTACATTGTCTAATACATACATTAAAATAAATCTAACAACTAACTCAAATATAACTGCTCCTTAATCTGCTTTTTAAAAATTCTCACACTACGGGCATCCTTATAAATCACATGGTACTGGTTATATATTCTTGAGGCTTCGACAATGAATGAATGGCTCATTTGTTCGGTTCTATGCCTTGAAGTAGAGAGAGATACTGGAATATTTAATGTCACCAGCTCACGTTTCGGAGCCCGTCAATTGATCGAGATACAAGAGCGTGATGTGAGACAGCATAGAAAAGCACGTGACGTGAGGGCAGTGTGTTACCACCTTTGGACCACCCACAGGCTGTGAATCAATATTTTAAACTTATGAAGGATGTAACATCTTTAAGAGATGCCAAAAGAATAATGTAAAATCAATCCTTGAGGTCGTCACATTCAACTAAAAAGAACCTACTGGTTGAACCGGATGTCCTACTTCAAATTTTATATTCTAATGGAAATTCGATTGGAAAAACTACTCTACGCAAGGCAAAAAACTTACGCTCGGGATGTTGATGTTGATGGCACAGGCTGCGATGCAAATCCATCGCTCCTCCTTCGTCGTCCACTTTCGCTTCTTATTCTGCCGTTCATTTTTCTCGTTCGCCGCAAGAATGATCAAAAGCAGCACGACCTAGAATATTGGGTATTGGCACAATGTTACATTAGATAATTTAAATACGTACACTGATTAGATACCTAGATGATTTCAGGTTACACTTCAGAACAAGAAAGGAAGATTACAGATCAGTCCTGCTTATTCACGGAGGAATTAATTGACTGCGTTCAAATTGGCATGGGTATTACAGACAGCAAAAAAAAGTGGATGACAGGATTGGAATGAAGGTACATTGGAATTTCGTACTTTGTGATGCCCAATAGATGTACAGTGATGGCAAAGGTCAGAGAGAAACTTGGTAGCAAATTACGGTAAAATCACCGACACTGTAGAGAAAAACGCTGCAAATTCATTCACACGGGTTGGTTATTCTCATTTCTTCAACGTAGGGAAAATTGAAACGATGGGTGTGGAGTGTCTCGGACTCATTCCAATCGATTCAGCTTCTAAAATTTAGTGGAAAATGATACCCCACACTCTTAGGTACCAGAAATCTTGAAAACCCATGTACAAAATGGGTAAAAAGATATCCAATTTGGCCCATAACTTCTCCCAGTGGGTGTCAACCGTTCTGGGACCCATTTCATTGGATCCAGCGTCCAAAACTTAGTGGAAACTTCTACCCCACACGCCAACACATTATTCAAGGAATAAACCAACCAAAAAGAAAAATCTGGTTTTTAGGTACCACACTCGCAGAAGGTATACGATACTCACCGTGAATGCAATCTGGGCCCGTATGTGGTTTTATCTTTTCATTGTATCTGAAACTAGCAATTCAGGGGTAGTTGAAGTTCGAGTAGAAATTAGACAGAATAGGAATGACCCAAGGCGGAACCTGAGGTAGTTCAAAGTAGTTACGTTTAACAATATACGTAGCTCGTCTGCTGAAATTCTGCCGGGACTGGGAATCGGATGAGCAACACAACACACATTCATGGAATCATGAGGATTATTTCATGACACATTTGACTTGAGGCCGAACGCCGAACAGTTAACACAAAAATATGTGAGGAAACGGCGGTAGTTGTGAGCTGTGCGTTGGTTTGATTTCTATGCAAACGAACCCGGCGCGAACATCCCAGGCGGACACATGAAATCAGAAGAAGGCTAGGGATGGGTATCGAAACTCGATGTTTATAAATCATCGATGTTTTTATGAAAATATGCATTTTCTGCAATCTCCGAGCACCTCCAGAGAAAATTCAAGAGAACCCTTCTAAATTTTGGACCCAAATGGCCTTGACTTACCCAGTTATTTCAAAAATTGCATTAGATTATGCTCCAGTGGTAGTTACTTCGGTGCCGTCAGAGACTTTTTTCGGAAGCAGGTTTATAATAAACCCAGAGGAACCGTCTTACTCCAAACCTTGCTTCAAAATTATTATTTCTTATAGATTTGAACGAAAAATTCTGGGTATGAACTATAATTTAAGTAAGTTTAATTGTAAATCCTTTTTTTGTGTAGGTAATTTCCTTTTAATTCACTGTTTTACTTGTTTATTTGTTGAAAAAAAAACGAAAATTTGTACGAGTAGTAAGTAATACCTATACATTTTTTAATTAAAAAATATTTGTTAAAATAAACAGTTTTAAATTTAATTTTTAACTTGTTTGCTTCCTATTCTTACTTTGTGTAATGAGGATTATGAATGTTAAGATATGGATTTTATAAACTGATTAACAAATGAAAATCACCTGGGACGAGCGATTCAAGTGAAATGGCCCAGCAAAAACATCGATGTTTTTGAACCGATATTTCTCTGCCATCGATGATTTATATCTTTATCACTGCCGATGACATACATCGATGTTTTGAGGTTTGATACCCATCCCTAAAGAAGGCCCTCTTTAGGGATGAAACATCGGGACCAAACGATCGATTTTCTACATCGACAGTTCAATCAAAGATAAACATCGATTGTGTCAATTAATCGGTTTAGAAACATCTATCATTTTCTAGCTAAAATCTACCAGCAACTGAGAGCAAACGCAGTTTATTTCAGTGCAGCAATTGTACGTTGAAAGTATAACCTAGCTTTTCATTTTATTTTATGATCATCAAAAATTAATTGACTCTAGCTGTTTTATTATTATTATTTTTTTTTTTTACCTTGTAGAATAGGTAACCTACTCATGCTCACTCCTCAAACTTTCAGAAATTCGCTGCGGAATTGTTGAGCTTGTGGGAGTCATCTGAAGTGAAGGTTACATTCACGCGCCAGGCGCGTGCGACGGATACAGATTGGACCAGAGCTCACGCGCTGAGCGCGTGACCCGCAGTAAATTGGTTGGGAAGGAAAAGTAGGTTGCTGACGAATAATAGGCAATAATTAATTACTATAATAAGTAGGTATATTATATAGGTGTGAGAGAGTGTCCCATTTGCGACTGTTTCTTTCCTGGGTAAGAATGGGACCTAATAATTCGTGGGCGCATACTAAGCGTCATGTTGTTTTTCTGCATAACCGTACTCCTAATGAATCATGTGGCTGCAGAACACCAATTGAGATGGCCTTTGGTCATGTCCCTGAGTTGAAATATAGCAGAAGACTTTTTCGGCTTTGGAGCATGAGAGGAACATACAAGAGAAGACTATGAGAGTTCACCAAACTGCCAAAGTGACCTCTATTCTGCAAAAATTTGATCCTGAAAGCGATAAGATAGGACAAACTTCAATGATTGCAGAGAAGCAAGGTGAAAAGATGCCAACGTCCATCATTGCTGAACTATGCTCAATTTCTTACAGACAGGATATTGGATCTCTTCTATATCTGCAAGATGGAATCAGACCAGATTTATTGGATACGCCACAAACCAGTTGAGCAGAAAGCAGGCTAATTTCATCTGGAAATACTGGTTAGCAGTCCTATACGTCATAAGGTATCCAAGAGGTACAAAGGAACTTGGTCTCCACTACTGTGGAAAAAGTAACTCAATTGAGTGCAATGTGGATGCTTCCCTGGGTCCATCTGCAGAGGGAGGATACTCGATACGGGTTTATTATTGAATTATTATGTGGGGATTTTGTTCCGTGGAATGCAAAGAACACCTTCCGCTTTCTTCAGCTGGAAGTGGTGCAATGAGTCCAGCATGCCAAAACCTAGCGGGAACAAATTTTAAACATCACTGAAGTGCTATTAATGTATGCAAAACATACTATTAGACTAGCTGAAGAGGGTGATGCTACTCTAAAGCACTTGTTCAGTGTCATATATGTATGTTAGGGAAGAAAATTGTAATGGACATATTGTAAATTGTAGTCTAGCAGATCCCTACTGACAATCAGGAAGCTGTTCTAAGGCAGATGCTCTTACAAAGCCCCTACTGAGAGAAAATTTATCAAATTTAGAGACATGGTTCTGGCATAAATCTTATCTTTGTCTTTTTAACTCCACTTAGATGATCTTGTCAGAGCATGACAGGAATCAAGGAGAGAGGAAATAATATTCAAAACATCGAAATTTAAAACAAAGGAAAAATATATAATTGAATATATTTTTTTTAAATGAATAATGATCAGATGTCTGGCACTTAGCAGGACCTCCTAGGGTAAGTGAAACATGAACAGTTATATTGATAGGAACTAATTCCTATGCACTTAGACAGAACTCTCATTCCTGTTTAGGTAGGATTTTCCCTGTGCTCATTGACAGGATTTGTCCTGTGAGGTTACATATATGATCTTTCCTGTGCAACCAGACAGATTTTACTTGTGAATGTCAAGGTCTCTTTGAGAAAGATCAGTTGGCACTGATGTGTTAAAGAGCTCCTGAGACCTCCTTGGCAGATGTTGCGGGTTCTTCTGCTGCTGTGGCTGTGAGTTCGTCTGCTGCTGTCGTCTTGGGTGTATACTACTTCAAGATTCAAGACATCTTGCGTCACAGAAATGCGCAGCAATGGACTCCAAAGGGAGGGAGTGACAGGGAATGGAGGGCAAATTCCCAATTCTTTGTCGCTACCCACCCTTTCTTATTGCCTAGAAATGACACTAGGTTGCAATCCTTTTCTTGTCGTTATGTTGGCAATTTTGTTTTTTCTGGTGGCGGTTGTTGTAACTCTTACTTCTCATGCGGTTCTTGTGTTCGACAATATAAATTTCCTCCGAAATTGTTCAAGTTCATCCCCGGATTTTATTGGAAAACTTGGTCAAACGCCATGCACTATTAAATAATGTCTACACAAAATAGCGCCCTTGCGAAACAAGTTGTCGACATCTTTCATGACGTTTTTGACTCGCATGAGGTCACGATTGTCAGACCGCCCTCCAAGCTTTTCTTCATTTTCCGACCACCACATCGCAGGGGCCCAGTATTGGCACATCCCGCCCATTTTGAATCTACAAAAATGTAACAAGAACCTAGATAATCACAGATACCTATTGTAGTTTTTGGTTGGCGCTTGTATCCACAATTAAGTGCCTTTACAATTGCTAACAGGTTTGGAAGCAGGGATGTTGAACAACCCCAACTCAATTCAATCATTCATCTCACTCTTCCTGAAATCAATATGAATACTTTTAACGCATAGTATGTTTCAAACTGGTGCTTTACTATCAATAGTAGGTGAATCTCAATAATGTCCAGCCAGACCCCCTTGCTCTTGTAGTCTTCTGTACATGGAAGAGGTTGTAGATGTTGTACTTCTTCCATGCTTCAGTGCAAAGACAATAGCTCAATTCATATTTATCATAAGGTATGATTTCGCAATAAGTACATCTCATGCATTGTCTGATTATACTTTTTTGCGAGTAAGTTCGGCCAACACGACACAATGTCTCAGGAAATCATATCATCACTCATCTTATGTCATCGTCATTACGCAGTCCATTCAACGAAAGAGACAATTTCCCTGCTGAAATGAGTGATTGAGCTTGCAATGTTGGTTCAACGCGAAGAAGAGCTTGCCAAAGTATGTCTGCTTGCTCATTGTTTTCTATGTCTTTTAGGATTTCTTCAAACCTATCTCGAATTTCAATTTTTCTGGCGTTCAACCTTTCTTGCAAGGAAATTTTTACCACTCCACTGTCTTCCGCAGGTATGACAGCCTTTTTGGACCGTCGGAGGCTGATTTCTAGGTTCCAAATGTCTTTGCGAGTGGTAAGGTGAAGTCTCTTTACGCCATCGGCTGCTATCGATTCGCGCACATTGTCGATAATAGCGTCATGGGAGATCCCCATTGCCAGCTTTTGAGCGATGTCGGCTCTGTCGCTTTTTGACAGATTCATGCGACCCAACTCCTGAGAGTGACCCACGTGGGTTCGGGTGAACGTTACGTAGACGACGCCGGTAGCTTTGCTCTCTTCTACTTTCATCGAGGCAGGACATACACCGTTGATCTTATTCGAGCATTTTACTTTGACATGACGTAAGCCTTTACCCTTTCTCTGGAAGAAGCCATCTCGGAAGCATTTGTAATATCGGGTGACAAAGTCGCGTCGATTCTTTCGACCGTTTTGAGCAGCGAACTGAACAATGTCTGACTGTTCAATCCCTTCTTTCCACGTCAAAAACTTACCGAGGTCTTCGAGTTCTACGTGTTGCTCATCCAAAGGGACGTCGTGCACTTTGATGTAATGAGAAATCATTTCTTGTCGCGAATCTGATGAAAACGCACTGCACAGTGGGCAATGGGCCACGGATTTCTTACGCTTTTCAGGTGATTGGTTCGACAAGACGTGTACCCGTACTATGTGACGTCGGAGATCATGCTTGAAATTCGTTTCGTACTTACAGTGATCACAATAAAATTTTTGGGAGTTGTGAACACCCCGGACATGCCGAGCGAGTTTCCGTTTATTTCCGAAGCTTTTTGAACAGGAGGGACAAGGTATGTCCATTATTATAAAATTATGCCGAAAAACATGCCTCAATTCGGATACACCCTACGCGGCACTGAAGCTGAATACCCGATAATACAACGTAAGTATGTTCGAAATCTCGTCAACGATTCGTTCACGCTCAAAAAGTAAATAATCAACTGACACGGCGCTCAACAGCACCATCATGATAAGATATACCAACAACCACAACACGGTGATAAGGGTGTTGGCTTTGAACTATCGATAACTCCCGGTTGAGTTTGGTACTGGTCTTTGGTACTCACTCTTCTCTTCGGACTGATTGCAAAATTTGGGGCGACTGATCAGATTTATCATTTCATGCACTTTTCCCGTAGAAATCTGTCCATCACAAGCTGCAAAGTCTGTTTCACTTCTCCTTCCGGTAAAATAAAACGGTAAAGCGATAGGGTTACGCATCGATTTACAATATTATCGAAACATCGATGTTTAGGCTCCGATGTTTGTTCGATGTTTTGCCATCGATGTTGAGCTTTCCGATAATCGGACCATTTATTAAGTTCTAATTCTAATATTATGCTTTGTGCTTTCTGAATTTCTCTTGGACTGCTATTTTGCCGTCAAATTCCGTTCTTTTATAGTGCACTGGGATTATATTCATAAGAGAGAAGTGTCCGAACGGAGGGAAATTAGAATTGTTTTGAGTCATGAGGAAAAAAAGTATAAAATAATTAATTAATTTAAATATTTTATTTATTTAAATTAAATAATTTTGGCCATTTGAATACTTTATTAAGCAGGAAGAAACAAAAAAAACCTACATAAATTCATTTGAAAAACCATCGGTTTCATCGATGTTTTTAGATCGATATCGATTGTTTTTCCCACATCGATGTTGAGTATCCGATGTTAACATCGATGGCCACATCAACGTTTTGCTCTCGATGTCACAACCCTATAAAGCGATTCCGGTTGGGTTCATTTTTCCCCACCTACATAACAATCGATGTTTTTTCACATTGATATATCATGAAGAACAAACATCGATGTTTTGATAATTGATACCCGATGTGTTTTATGTGTTTTGGTTCAGGTTATTTGGTTGCTGTTATTGTAACCTTCCTGTGGCGCTCCAACTTCCATGCCCATGCCTACTTCTCGTTTCTCTGTGTGCACGTTTACTTCTATTCTGTGCATTTATCGCGTTGTCTTCTCTTCTTTTTGCTTTTGTAAGGTCGTATCGTTACCCCGCTGGTGTTAATAATTAATTGCCCTTGTTCAAATCCAAGGGCCAGGACTTTATTGTACTTATCCAGACATTATTTGCGTATGAGATAAATATGGGAGTCACCAAGAAGAAGGTAAGTTGAGCACATTTTGACTTTTCTTTCCACTGAACGCATGGTTGTACGTTGGTAGTTCTTCTCTTCGTTTTATCAATAGGAATTTACATTACCTACTCATGAGATTACGAATATTGGTACTCACTGTTAGGCTCTTACAGGTTTAATTAGGTAGCTACACCATCCATTCACGTACATTATTTGAATTTATAATTGTCACCCAATCAAATGGCGGTCCATCCTCTTTTACCAGCCATTGTTTATATTGGGAGCGTATTATGAATTTTGAATTTGTCACAACTCATCAACGTCTCGAATTGAGATGTTAGGCGCCTGAAGACCGGATATTGGCAACAAAATGAGAGAAATTCTCTTTGGCCGGCGTTTTTTTACTTTTCTGGTCATATTCGTGTCTTCATTCATACGAGATTTGTTACTGACTTGGTTTCGTCATTGTTTCAGACTATAGGAGGCCCTGAGAGAGCCAAAAAGTTGTCTCCAGCTGAAAGCAAAATTAAGAAATCCCCTTTACTGAAAGGGGCTGGTGCAGAAGCCGAACGGAAGAAGCGAGTTGCACAAACGACCGTCAGAAGCAGGGGAAAGCAATTGGGTAGTAAAACGGAAAAAACCTCTGCAAGCCCCAAGAAAAAAATTATGCCAACTTCACCTGTTACCAACCCGAATACACCCATAGATAAATCCTCAGAGACCAAGCCGACCCAAAAAGTCGCTTTGAAAAGTGAGAGAGCCACAAGGACCAAAGCCGCCAAGAATGAAGACCCGTTGACCGAAAGAACTGTCCAAAAAACTAAAAAGGTTGTGGAGGCGTCCAAAAGTAAAGTTGATCCTGAATTGAATAAACGTTCGCCGAAAGCGAAAGGCAAAAAGGTACGTAAATATTCCCGAAACTCGTTAGTTGCGGTCACGTCCGTGATAAATGCAATGTTTTCCCACCATACTTGAATTATTTTGATTTTTCCAGGTCCTGTCGCTGAAAAATCAAAAGTCAACGCCTGTCAAGAAGAAGAAGAAGAGGCACGCCAGGACGCATTTGAAAAAGGCGATTGAACAGAATCGCGGTGTCGTATATTTCAGCCATTTACCACACGGGTTTTACGAGAAGGAACTAAGGAAGTACTGCGCCCAATTTGGAGTTGTGACTGGCGTATACCTTCCCAGGAGCGAGGTTTGTAGATCTGACTAGCTCACAGCTGAGTGAAAATTTACTTTTCTGAGCGAAGTAAATGACAATTTTAACCTCCTGCTGGTGAGAGAAATTTTGATCACTTTACCATCTGATGAAAAAGTGAAAATGATTTTTCAATCTCAAAAAACGCTAGTAATTCTTCTTTGTGTTGAGGGCAGAAGGCAGTGTACTGCCCCTAGACGTTGCGATCTCCATGGGTCTATAATAGACCACAATAATTGTGCCCTTACTAATTTTTCTACAATGGGTTGGTTATTCTTTGGAGCAGGAGAATGGGGGAAAAGTTGAGTGTGGAGTGTGCTGGACTCAGCAATTGATTCAGCGTCCAACATTCAGTGGAAAGCGATTCCCCAGACGCCTAGGTACCGAAAATCTCAAAAATCAACAGTCAAAATAGGTAGGTAGGTACACGCCACCTAGATCGCCGAAAATCCATTTTCCAAGGAACACATTTTCGCCCACACTCTCCCCAAATTGGGTCCGATGGGGCTGAAAAGTCTCGAGGACCGACTGAAGCTGGAAAGAGGTTCCGACCGAATTTGATTTTTCCCCCAATCTGGAAGTCATGTGTATGCATGTATGAAGGACCAATCGGACAAGATTAACATCCTTTTCCCTCCCCAGACACTGGGCACGATTACATAGGTTGATTAGTCAAGGAATAACGAACCGAAACAACGTCTGTGACAGCAATACCTACCCAATGTTCAACATTTTATCTGTTAATTTTCAGAATGGCAACTCTAAAGGCTACGCCTTCGTCGAATTCGCTCATCCCGAAGTTGCTGGTGTTGTAGCTGAAACCATGAACAATTACCTCATGATGAATCGTCTTATAAAAGGTGAGTTTTTGACCTTTCCTCGCCTTGACAGTGGTACAGCCAGAAATATTTGTTATAGAAATGTTCCACTAAAAACCTATCAGACACTTCTGTGAGTTTTCAAACTTTTTTGGAAAATGCTGCAAGAGTCCGAGTCGCAAAAAGAGCGCGAGGGAGCAATAGTCTGCATGGTTGCTGGTGTTGGTTTTCATTCTATAACTTGAAATTAATCGGTTAACCTTGAATTCATTAGTCGCCTTTTGATATTTACATCAGTCAAGTAGCAACACTACCGTAAACGAACTCTTAAAATAATTGAAGAACGTAAGTTGATATCTAGCAACCTATTCGGATTCTGAGAGGAACGCTCGAAAATTTAGCAATTGCATGGAATTGTACACATCATTGAAAGACGCCCTCGAAATGAAGAAAGTCTGCACATGCCATTGTTCTCGATGTAGCTCAGGCGTTTTGGTTGAGTTGGGCGTGAACGCCTTAAGTATAAAATTGTAAAACAGCAACCCGCATATTACGTCGACAAGCTTGACCGTACTGCACTGAAAGGTTGCTCTACACCAGTATAATCTGCCATTAAGTGAAGGTAGCACGAATGCTACCTTTGCTGATGACACCAGAATCACCTACAAGAGTGGACAGCAAGGTGGAGGATTAGTATGATCGAGACGAAGTCGGTACAAGTCGATTTATCTATACTGAGTTGATACTTGTAGTGTATTCGTAGGTAGCTAGTTCATGAGACGATCCAGAATGTAAAAATAGTGTATTAGGAAACGAAAGAACAATCCAAAAGTCCTCTTGTTGAAGTTACTCGTAAGAAATTTTTTTTTTTTTTTTCCGGAGGAAGGTGAGGAAAATCTTCATAAGATATCGGGGGGGGGGGGGGGGGGGGGCGCAACCAAACCCCTTTTCCACGTTGGCCCAGCCCGGAACTGTTTTGACCATTACTTCAGGCTGGGTTTCCGATTCTGCCTGCTAGCTGGTCCCGTTTTCCTGAAGTTCCCGTTGCCGGGCCTTTCCTCGACGAGCTTGCCTCCAGGATGTTCTGGATGTACCCTGCCACGACATTCCACTTTGACTGGCTTTCGAGCATCCTGGTCATCATATCCTCGTGGGTGGAGGGCTGGCCCATTTCTAGCTCCCTTGCATTTGCCATCGCTCTCTCTCCCACCTCTCACATTCGAAGATGTTGTGTTGAGCGCTGTCCTCTTCGTTTGTGCAATGTAGGTATCCTGGAGATTCCCTATGCGCATCCTATGGAATACTGATAGAACATCCGTGACCCGAGGGAACTGCGTTATATGATAGTTAACTTCACCGTGTTTCCTCTCTTAGCCAGGGACGTATATTGGGCACCAGTCGAGCCATCCATCTTCCTCTTGTTTCTGTCTTCCAGATTTCTGCCAGGAGTCGAGTGTGTGTTCCCGCTCATTGTTTGGCTAGTTGAGCGCGTGGCTCCTCTTCCCGGCGCTCGTACATATCCTTTTCTCTCCCTTGCAAAGCAGATGTATTGGTATCACTACCCGCTAGGAGGAGCACGGCTGGTTCCGATACTGTCTTATAGGCGCTCACATATGCGAAGCGCCCCTCTTCTTTGCACCGTGAGCATCAGTTTTTGGTGGCATTTGACATTCAGACGTCCGCCCACACTTCTGGCCCCATATAGCAAGGATGGAGTGTACAACTGACATTAATAGTTGTCTCTTACACGGTCTAGGTCCTTGAATGTTTGACATTAGTCGACTCAGGGCTGCTGTTGTCTTTGCTGCCTTGGCTGCTGCCATCCCTTATTGTGCCTCCCAAAAATTATCTTGGTGGTCCAGCATTATTCCCCAAGTACCTGACTACTGGTTTTTTTCCACCTCAACTTCCCCGCTCCGATTTGCATGTATATTTGGGATGGCGTTTCGTGTGAATAGTACCAACCTCTGTCTTGGCAGTGGCTAGTGAGAGACTGTGTCCATCCATCCCTGCTCCCACTCTGGACATGGTCTCATTCAACTTCAAAAAAGAAATAATTTAGATCAATGAAGTGCAATCATTATGATACAGTACATTACTCCCCTTTAAAAAAAATCAAAAAATTACGTTAAGAGAGAGTACTGAATAATGTGAAACCAGCGAGCCTACTTGTTATTTCTTCAAATGTTGGATATGGAGTTCAACCCAAAAGACGTGTGGATTGAGTGTTCTCTTGAAATCTGGACAAATTCGCACAGTACCATTAGGTATCAAACCTGGTACGAGGGTGACGACCAATCGATGGTGCGATGTACTGGATCCACGTATTCTAAAATATTGCCTGCAACAGATCCATTCAGCATCCACTGGTTCTGTCAGTGCAATGTTACTTGACGAGCACGACAGCGAATTGGGACTGCTGATGGGTGCAACTAACTTCTGCTTCATAGTTGTTGATCGATTTGTTTTTGCAGAAAGTAAAGGATATTCTGTCTAATTCGTTTTGAGCACGCTGTTGACGTTCAGTATCAGCAATGTTGAATTTCGCTGATGTAGTGTTGAGTCGTTTGCGGGTGACATGTGGACATAAAGGCTCCAAACTGAACAAATCGATGAGGTCTCGACCAAGAGCGGTGTACCGTTATCACTCTTGAGACGATGATGTTGCTCGTACTTGACATTCTCCAGCTGTGTTGATTGGCACGTCTGGCCAGGCGCTGAGAAGTTCAATTGTGGACAATTTTGAGAGAACCAATCTGCTTCCACGTAGATTGTTGACGATCGATCGATATGCAGCGGTTGTCGTATCCATTGTCAGCCAATAAATCGTTGAGTTGGAAGTGGATTGCAAAAGATGTGTCAGATGCTGGTTTGACTGCAGAAATACCGTACATTGGAAACACATTTTGATAAGGTTTTTGTTTCTGCTACCACCTCTGTAGTTGCTGTAGTGTTGTTTTTCAGCACACGAACTCGTTCAGATTTAAAACACGCAGAATCCTAGTGGCCTTTGATTTTGCACGCCCTACATGTTGAGTTGTGGGTGGGACATTTATCAGCAGATTCATGTCTCTTGTCCCCACAACGAAGACAATCCTCTTTTGGATTCAGCATGACAACAGCAGGTGATTTGGAGCAGGAGGCTTGTTAACGGTGTTTTTGCCATTTTTCTGCTTCTGTTGATTCACTTTGTTGATGTTGGAACTTGATGCGTCGTCGGTCGGGGGTGGATAACGCTGACCATTGTTGTTTTGACGATCGAATCACGTTGACGCTGAGCAGCCTCAAAAATCAAAGCAGATTAGATCATATGATACAGTACAATACTCAAACTGGTAATTCACAGAAGGCGAACTGGTTGGTGGGTAAGCAATAGAAATTTTATATCTGAGTCATTGCTCCTGCTGGTGCCTCCTCCCTTAGACGGACATCTGCTTATTTGGACCTAGACACCTTGAAACGCCCAGAAATTTTGGGCCGAATTGGAGATTGACTTTCTGCATGAAAACATGGGTTGATTCAAGGAATAACCAACCAAAAGCAACAAAAACCTTGCATTGGGGCAGATTATTTGAACTCTTGCTTGAGTGCTTATTTTATTACCTCGACAATACAAATGCGGCCTAACTAGGCGACCTTCAACTCAACCTTTTTCCTCAGTCAAATGAAAATTAGCTATAAAAGGGAGCCAATGGTAACACAGTTAGATGAATGCGCACGCTTCACTTCATAACAGTATTATTTTGTTGTAAAGTTCATCAACACACATATCACGTGTTACCCATGTGTTGTATAATTCTAAAAAGGCAAATTTAATGAAAAACTGTACCTCTCCTTGGTACACTAGCAGTATCGGAACATCCATGTGGTAGGTATCTTCTGTAAAGTCGTGCTGATGTTTGAACTGTTACTTCTACTTGGAATCTGTTTAGAATTGCCTAAAGGAAGATTTTCCCTCGAAATTCGAGAGAGTTTGTTTGCTCGTGGTGTTAAAGATGAATTTTGCCTGAAAAAATACGATTGTTCCATCGGCGATAAAGTGTACGTGAACGGTCTTTGTTGGTCCAGAAACCCTTACAACTTTAAAAAATTCAAAGGTGAGATGGAAGCTCTTCTAATCAACGTAGGGGATTAGGTTGGCGTTTCCTACTACCGACCTTTCTCCAGGGGAAAAGCGAAAATGGGTTGAAATCGTCGATATTCTTATCAAACTGCTGACAATAAAATCCTCATTTCTTAGCATCTATAGTTCTTTGTGGAATGTACAAATTCAAGGAACCGTTTATTGTGTACCATTCCTGAGGATAGGTATTCAACATCAGTGGCATTCCCACCATCATCCCTTGGTGGATGATCTTATCTCTCTATCAGGGCTCAACTGGATTCCACTGCTAGCGATGGAAAGGGGACATTCATGGGTGTGTTACTACAGGTCTCAAAGGACCTAAAGTTATGGATATACCCCCATACAAGGAAGACAAGGATTTAAAAATTGAGGCGCTCAAGTTGCACAATGAATTTAGACGAAAGGTTGCTTCCGGGGGCAGCGGTTGGCCTGCTGCTGTTGAGATGAAGTAAGCCTGCGAAATGGCACATACTGTATGGTCAAATCAGTTTTTTCTGACCCGTCAATATTGAATTGTTCAGAGGACTACAATGGGACGACAAATTGGCCGAAGCGGCCTTCTTGTGGGCGACAACTTTTTTAGCCAAAAATCCACTTTGCCTCAAAGATACCAGTGGGGTGATCAATTTGAACTCTGCCGAAGGCAACAATCTAACCACTGCTTCTGCGATAGCAGGTTGGATAAACGAAGATGTGCAAGACAGTAAGTGAAGTAGTCCATCACCACTCATCAATCCAGAGCAGTATTTTTATTTTCCCATGGCAAGCGATTTAACAGAGATTTTGAGGTGTGAGTGGTTTTTCATCAAAATGTATGTGAATAGTATCTAGAATGGGCCAAACGCTACTAGCATTTTTACAGACTTACTCTATTTGTCTTGGACGAATGAAGGTGGAATGGTGGAATTATTGTTGTTGAAACCTCTCCTGTATCTTCAGTGACCTGAAGATAGCGCAGAGTGGGCTTTTACAGCGACAAAACCATCGTTATTATCTAACCGTCTCATTTCTGTTAGCGCTTTTCCCAAAAGCAACTGATTGGCCTCAGTTTTTCATTTCCGTCACACTCTCGCAAAGCCTCGGTATCTCATCGTGAGGCACATATTGATTGGTTATTCCTGAAATAATTCCTGTTGATCATGTAATCATTTCCAAGGTCAACCTCACCAATTGACTGCAAAATTTTGACTGTTTCTGTTTTATGATGTCTATTTCAAAATGTCTGCCCGCCGTCCACGCGTCCAGTTGGTCCTTGAAATTGTTATGATTTTAGGTAGTTACCTACATGGTGTGTGGGGTATAATTTCCACTAAATGGTGGTTCCACTAAACGTTGCTGAAACGTTTGAAATGATTCCAGGAAACTCCCCACTCAACTATTTCCACCATACACCTGCTCCAAATAAGCAAGCACTGTGTAAGAATTGGCAGCGTTTTGGTTGGGTATTAATCCATCCTGCGCTGCCAAAAGCAGGCGAACGCCGGAATAGGGTGGGGTGTCAGGTGTACAGGGATGCCATAAAGCCATACTGCAGGGCTCCCAAATGATCCAGCGCACAAGAACGAGGATACACTGTCCTAAGCCTTGCGGCCTCAGCCAGCCTTGCGCAGGTTCATCAGGTTACTCCTTGAATAATCAACCAATGTAATCATCCCCAAGGTCATGGGGGGGTCGACCATCTCCGATTGGCCCCAAAATTTGTTTATATAAGTTTCATAAGTAATGTCTAGATCGAAATCACAGGGGTTGGTTATTAGTTTTTGTCAGATTTTGTTGGTTTTTGTACGATTTTGGTTAGTTGAGTTGAATAATCAACCTATTGATTATCCAAGGAAATACCAACCTTTGTTTTCATGCAAATAGTTGATCTCTCCAATTCGGCCCAAAAGGTCTAGATGTCTAAATCAAAATAACCGGTTGGTCCTCAAAACTTTTTAGCCCAATCGGACCAAATTTGGGGGTCAAAATGTGTTTTTCAAAAAATGCGTTTTCGAGTTTTTTGGCGATTTAGTCGTGTGAGGTACCATTTCCACAAAATTTTGGACGCTGAATCCAATAAGACGGGTCTCAGAACGATTGGCGCCCACCGGAAGAGGTCATGGGTATACCCTACCCATTTGGAATGTGTTTTCGAGATTTCTGGTACCTAGGCGTGTGGGGTATCACTTTCCTTTAAATTTTGGACGCTGGATCCATTGGAGTGAGTCCCCATGCTCCTGGTCTGGGGAATAACCATACCCCGTGAATGAATTTGCAGCTTTTTGATCTAGACAAGTCAACTTTATTGTATTATTATTATTTAAATATACACTCTAGTTTTGATCGCAGATGCAACTGCATTACAGACAGTATAATGCGTGGAACTTGTGGGTAGGTGTCTACGCAACCGCAGTCCTACTAAGTTTGTGGGCGTAGATCGGCGTAGTGTTTTCTTTTCAACCGTCGAAGAGGACGTGGAGGGGGCTGATTTTGGTCGAAGTCACTGAAGAGTGGGTTTCTGTGTTGAGCATTGTGTTGTAGAGGTTTTTGTAGGTGTCTTCTATCACTTCCTTTACTTCAGGGATGTCCAAATCACGGTGCAGCACTGAATTTCGTACATACCAAGGAGCTGACGTGATCATTCTCAAGGCTTTGTTTTGTTGGACTTGAATTCTCTTAATTTGAGTTCCACTTGCTGAGCCATAGAAGCCTGAGGCATATTGCCAAATTGGCCGGACGAGGGAGAGATAGAGTAGCCGTTTGTTCGATAGAGAGAGCGGTGAGCGGTTTCAGGTCGCGGATGCGGCCTCTCAGCCGTTTTACTATTTCGCCTGTGTTTGGAAAAGGTCATTCTTCTGTCTTGTGTGACTCCAAGGTATCGAGTTGATTCGCTCATTGGCACAGGGCAACCGTCTCCAGTCATGGATACGGTTCGCATGTTCCTGCAGGTTGGAGCTCACCAGGTGCCCATCGTGATCTCTACTAAGGATAGCTAGATCGTGGGCGTACATCGCCATTGTGTTGGATTTGTGTGTTGGGAGATCTCGAACGTACAGGATCGGTCCAAGTACACTTCCCTGAGGGACACTGGCTCTCAGAGCTTTGGAACATGGGTCTAGACACATTGAAACTTCAAAAAAAAATGTTTGGCCGAATCGGAGAGATTGACTTTTTTATGAAAACATGTATTGATTATTCATGAAATAACCGACTTGTTAATATTTATGTACGACGAATAAACGCGTTGAGGCTCTTCATCTCATCTTTGAATTTCAGAAAAAGCTTTTATTCAGGAACACAAAGAACATGCTGGTTCATCAGTGGCTAACGTGCTGATCGGTCACGCAACCAAACTCGGTTGCGCCAATCAAACTCATCCAATATCAAAAATGAAGCGTTTTGCCTGCTACTATAGCCCAGGAGTCGAATTGGGGCAGCCAGTTTACAAAATGAAGTAACAACTCCGATGGAAAGCATGGGGACGTCCCCAAAGGCCCTAATAAATTATTTTGCTACGTAATTTTCATGAATAAATGAGTTTTCACTTATTCCAACAATATTGGTGTTAATAATCTTCATTGAGTCATTATTCTTCAAAACAGCTTCTACCAGGAAGCGTTCCTTCTGCTATGTGTTTCCTCCATAAACCAAAGAACATATTTTGCTCAAGGATGGAGAGGAGATGCATTGATACCAAACAGTTGACTGTTTCATACCGCTTGATTTCCAGCCAAATTGGTACCAATCGAGCAGCAGAAACCGTGGCTCTTCGGCAACGGCGTGCAGCCTGCGAAGGTCGCTCAGAAGAGGAAGAGGGACGCTCTGGAAGCCCGCGAGAGGACACTCACCCCCGAAGAGGAAACCGCGTACAAGAAAAGGAGCGAGCAGAAAGTCAAACGGCTGAAATCTAAACTCGAGAAAAAAGGGCTTTCGTACGATTTTACGGTGAGTTTTGAACATTTTGAAATGTTGTTCAGGGACCTTCGTCCGGCTCTTGTTGGTCTTCGAAGCGTTTCCCCCAAATTGGTTTACGTAATAGGTAAAAATGTGTTCGAGATTTTTTGGGAACCAGGCGTGCGGGATATCATTTTCCACTAAATGTTGGACGCTGAATCCAATGGTCGGGACCTATTGGCGCCCCCTGGATGAGGTTATGGGCCAAAATGGGTACGTATCTACCCATTTCGAATGTGTTATTGAGATTTCTGGTACCTAGACGTGTGGGGTATCATTTTCCACAAAATTTTGGACGCTGAATCAATTGAAATGAGTCTCCATGCGCCTGGTCCGAGGAATAACCAACCCCTGTGAAAGAGTTGGCAGCGTTTTTTTATGTAAATGATAGAACGGTTTCATCGGTATTTGATGAATTCCTACCACTCCGTGAGCAATGTTTTTTGAAGGCCCAGTAATCTTGTAACACCATAAAACATGAATAAAACGCGTATTCATGGAGGAAATACGATAAGAAAGCGTCTAGGGCTGGGTTTTTCTCTTTTTAGCAAAAAGTTGCTCCTTTTCAGCACGCTCTAGCGGCAGTGCCCTGCACTCAAAAATTAAAAGTGACCAGTGAATTTTGAAGGAAATTTGTTTACTTTAATTTTGTATATGATGAAAAATTCAGTAGGTTGCATATTTTTCAACTTATAAGCAATTTTGTTGTAAAAGTCCGAAATGTTTAGGGTTTTTTGCGATTTTCATTGTGAAGCCGTCATTTTTGGTTGGTTATTCCTTGGTTAATCAACCTATGTTTTCATGCCAAAGGTCAACCTGTCCGATTCGGCTCAATATTTTTTTCTGGGCGTTTTAAGCCGTTTTAAGCCTTTTCTGGGCCGAATTTGGGCGGGGTAGGGGTCAAAATGTGTTTTTTGAAAAATGGATTTTCGAGATTTTGGGCGATCTAGGCGAGTGGGGTATTATTTTCCACTAAATTTTGGACGCTGAATCCAATGAAATGGGTCCCAGAACGATTGGCACCCACTGGAAGAAGTTATGGATCAAATTGGGTATATATTACCCATTTTGAATGTGTTTTCAAGATTTCTGGTACCTAGGCGTGTGGGGTATCATTTTCCTTCTACCCTGATTATTTATCGTAAAAACTACCATTTCACTGGGCTACACGTCGGACACGGATACGAAAACAAGCCCCGAACTCTGGACGAATTGAAGGAGGCAATTCACATGGAAATCGCCCATATTGAGAGATCAATGTTGTAGTGAGCCTGCGCAAACTTCAAAGAACGCCTTCAGCACTGCATCACCGATTGTGGCCACCACATGCCTGATGTTGACTTTTTAGTTGTTAACTTACCACGTCATTTCTTACTTCTCTTACAATTATCACCTATTACATCATCTCACTGATGGGAAGGTTCTACTGCATTGCGCGAAACAATGTAAAATTTCTAATGATCATACTTAGTTTGGTAACGAAAATCTAAAGTAATTTAAATTATTAGGTATTCCTATTTGATACTCAAGTGGAGACACTATAACGTGAATATTTATATTGATGACGCTTAATATTATACGTTCTGTTTGTTCCAGGTGGTGTCTTGATCTATTTTACTCGTAGTCACGACTGACTCGCTGTACATAATAATTTCTTACTTGAATCTGTGCGTACCAACGAATTAAATACGTTGAAGAAAAATGTTGTCGAGTAGATTTCAACCTCTACACCAGTGGCCAGTGGTTCCAACCTGAGGGCGACCAGAAAGAAAGTCTGATGTGAGAAATTTTTAGGATTTTGAGCGGGTGCTCCTTCACTCGACTGTGAGGTTGCTTTCAAAAAGAAACTGTTTGCGGCAATTTTTTTAATTGTTCGAAACAGGGGCGACTTTTTTAAAATTATTATTGTGGACTTCGCAAATTCATGATTGCATGTCTGACTGCAGAAACTCGATGAGGTCATCATGAAGCTGCAGGAACATATGATGAATCTTATCAAAGCATAAGGGATTATCAGTTCGTTCATTGCCGAATTGGTCATTTGTCATTGTCAGTTTCCATCCCGACGAAAAAGGCTAGAATCCCTCTATTTTCAAGGTGAACAGAGCTTCACTTTCACGGACCACCTTGACAGGCTAAAATGTGACATTGCTTTCATGATTTGAAGACATTGCTAATCTTCAAACTTCATCCATTTTTGTTTTACGCGCTGGACCCCCTTAAACATATTTTGCAGGCAGAGTTTTTGGACCTGGAATATGATGGTTTTTAGACAGCATGGTTACGAGTTAGCCCGGGTAGAAGTCATGGACTCTAATCCAAAACTGTGGAAAATCGTTGAATCCTATCTAATCTCATTACCATTCGCATATTTCGTGAAAAAAGGATTCAGCTCTGTCGTCCAGCCCCTCACAAAATCAAGGAACAAATTGGATGCTTGCACCAAAGAAGACCCTGCACATACAGCCGGATATTCAGGCATTGACTGCACTCCACCATGCGCAAGGGAGCCATTAAAAGGACCAAATGATTACAACTTCTCATTTCATTTGAAATAACTCAAAAATTGGTTTCTTCGATAGGTTTATATGATACCCAAAATTTTAAACTGAGCTCAAAACTTATGAGATGAGACTGATGAGAGGAATAATTCTGAATACATCTACATTGGTTGATTATTTGTTGTATTTTCTATTTTTGTATTATTTTCACAACGCGTTTCTGACATTTGAATAACTGTAATACATGTAATCGGTACATCCTACTGAGAGAAGGGTGGCGACACGCCTTCATCATAAAAAGCCTCATGAAAGTTTGGGAATCACTGCTCTACACCATGCTATTAGTCACTGTGGTTTATGACGTTTGCTATACTCTACTATTTTTTTTTGTTAAAAATTAAAAATAATTGTGACATTTTCAAATTTATAAAATTATTTTTCTAAGTTGGCTGTATCATTTCTCAGATGGGTCGATTGAGACTGAGCCCTGGCTCTTGATGGCGCCAAAGTCAGAGAGGACGTTTCCATTTCCAAGGCTTTTGTTGTGATCAAAAACAAGAAGTGGTGCACCCTATTCTACAAAAAAGCGTGCTGCATGAGGCGAACCTACTTAACTCATAGTCTCTCTATCGTATGATCAATGAAGCTAACAACATAGGAATAATTTGTCTATCTTCCCTGTCGTGGGACTCTCACTTTACTGGTAGGTGCAACGCTGTTGACAGGAATCTGTATCAGCTACGTTGTCTGGCAGTGGACTTTCCTGTGTACTTACGTCAGCAACTCGTCCAGTCATTGGTTTTCCCCATCTTCGACTATGCTGCGGCCACCCTCACCGACCTGAGGAGTCAGGACCTCGATAAGATGTATAGGCCAAAATGCCGCCGTTCGTTTCATACTTCGGCTGAGGATATATGAACATAATATAACACCTGCGTTCGTCAAGCTGGGCTTCCTGAAGATCCGAAAGTTGAAGAAGCTTCACCTAGCATCGGCCGTCTTCAAGGTGTTGAAGTTCCGTAAACGAAGTGTCTGGCGGATGAATTCATTGCTGAGGCGAGGGAAACCAGAATATACACGACCAGGGACACCGGAACAATGTGATGCTCAGAATCCCGGCATACCATACAACGTTTGAACGCTCCTTCGCCGTACAAGGCACAAGAATTTTTAATGAGAATGTGGAACATTTTAATTTTGATCAAAGAACAGAGATTTAAATCTAATTTCAGGAAAATACTATTTAATTGAAATTATTATTCAATTTTGTTTAAATATTATTTCTCTCTTATTTTTTTAATCACTGCAGAACAGTGTAAGAAGTTGGATTTTTGTGAACTATGATCCAGGGGAGGTGGAAGAGAGGGCCATAAGGCCCTAACCTTTCCCTGGTGGCTAAATAATGAACATCAATCACTCTAACGTTCAAATTCAAATTATTCTTGCTGCAGCCAATCCCGCCTTTGGACGATACGATCCCAAGAAGACAATTGAGCAGAACGTTCAACTACCCGCTGCTCTTCTTTCCAGATTTGACTTGCTCTGGCTCATTCAGGACAAGCCGATTTAGGCGTGTGGGGTATCATTTTCTACTAAATTTTGGACGCTGAATCCAATGAAATGGGTCTGGGAACAATTGGCGCCCTCTGGATGAGGTTATGGGTCAAAATGACTACCCATTTCGAATGTTTGTTTTCGAGATTTCTGGTACCTAGGCGTGTGGGGTATCATTTTCCACTAAATTTTGGACCCTGAATCGATTGGAATGGGTCCGGGACCCACCACACACTCTGTTTCCCCCATGTTGAAGAAATGAGTCTCCATGCGACTGGAATCCGAGGAATAACCAACCCGTGTGAAAGAATTTGCAGCGTTATTGTCATGGAAATCCCTCCTGTCTAAAAACAACCTTATCTTCAAAAGTTTAGTGAAAGCAAAGGTTGCGTCTCATTCCCAAATAATTAAGCTTTTCGAGTCATTTCAGTAGCCAAATTGTTCAAACGGATGCTGGCCTGCTTCTAGATTTAGCTGCCACCTCGAAAACAACCAATTTCTTCCTCTGGCAAGATCCATCCTAGAATCGACCAACTCTGATTTTTGAAGGTCAACCACGATTTGATTGTAAAACAACCGAATTTCAATTTCGAAGGATCTGGCGGCCCAACTACTCTCTTTGCCTTTTCCAATTTCTACTCAAGGTGTCAAGAAGATAAATGAGCACCGACTTGACAAAAGCTGGCTGCGACATTAGTTTCTAAGTGATGCTACTCCACGCTAACATCTACGCTTGTTCATTGTAAGTTGCAAGGGAGATTTCTACCCTTTCTCAACATACAGGACTCGTTCATGGACCTTATCCTTCTGTAAGGCAACAGGACCAGAATAAAAAATGAATGTTAGTACTACAATAGTGAATGATTTATTGTAAAATTATACAATTTGCAATGACTACCTTACATTAAGATCAAATCAAAATATATTGAAGAAAAAAAAAATTGGTAATATGTGAGGAATACAATTTGAATTGCGAAACGATGAAGCTTATTCTTGATGGTTTTGTTTTTTGATCTTCATTCTTCTATTCTGAAACCACACTTTGATCTGAAACAAGAACAAACATGAATTTATTACGAGGGTAGTTTAAAGGAAAGTAGGATATTTGCAAATAGCGTAGGCAACAGGACTTGTACATTGATTTATTCTGATAATCTCACGTTTTCTCAGAAGGAGGGAACCCTCAAATGGAAAGATAGCCGATCATGTTTATTGATATTATTTTCAATATAATAATTGCAACACGGACTTCAGTTACACTAAATTATTTTCGTGGACATTTCAATAAGTAGCACAGATCTAAACCGAGTGCAGCACTTTGACCAGAGGGGTCTTGTTTTAAAACTTTTTGGGAATTTCAGAATCCTAGGCTTCTGGGGGAATTTCCCGAAGCTGATCGATTGAAATGCATGTTCTTCCACTATTGAGAATAATCAGTCAAATATAATTTTGAAATCAAGTGACCCGGTTCCTAATAACTCGAAGCAGAGCGGATAGTTTAGGTTGCGCCTTACCAAAATGCAACATAATCTTCGAGTCCTGTACCAGGACTCACGTTAGGGTTGAATGAAGGCGGGCACAGTTCAAGAGAACGAGTCAAAGTCGGAATGAGTTAGATAAGGTCGGCCACGTTCATGGGCATCTCGTCGATTTGGGTACTGTAGTACTGCTCGATGTCCCTGAGGATCCTGATGTCGTCGCTTTTGACGAAGTTAATGGCCACACCCTTTCTGCCGAAACGACCCGAGCGACCGATTCGGTGGATGTACAGCTCACGGTTGTTGGGCAGGTCGTAGTTGATGACCAGCGACACCTGTTGGACGTCGATGCCTCGAGCCCACACGTCTGTCGTGATGAGGACGCGGCTCTTTCCGGATCTGAATTCCTTCATGATGGCGTCTCTTTCCTTCTGTGGCATGTCCCCGTGCATGGAGCACACGGTGAAGTTGGCCTCGCGCATCTTGTCCGTGAGCCAGTCGACCTTTCGACGGGTGTTGCAGAAGATGACGGCCTGTGTGATGGTCAGGGTGTCGTAGAGGTCGCATAAGGTGTCGAATTTCCACTCTTCTCTCTCGACAGCGACGAAAAACTGTTTGATCCCTTCGAGAGTCAATTCATCACGTTTGACCAAAATTCGGATCGGGTCGGTCATGAATTTGCTGGTCATTTCGAGGATTTCATGAGGCAGGGTGGCCGATATCAAAACAACTTGAGTCGCTGGAGGTAAGAACCGGTACACGTCGTAAATCTGCTCTTTGAATCCTTTGTTGAGCATTTCGTCTGCTTCGTCCAGCACGAGCACCTTGATGCCGCGAGTCCTCAAGGTCCGGCGCTTGATCATGTCGAAGACTCTCCCGGGCGTCCCGCTGACGACGTGCTGGCCGTAATCCAGCTTCCTGATGTCCTCGCCCAGGCTGGTGCCTCCGATACACGCGTGGCATTGGACGTTCATCAGATCGCCCAAAGCCAATATGACTTTTTGAATCTGCACCGCCAGCTCCCGGGTGGGGGACAGCGTCAGAACCTGCGTGTCTCTCATCGTGATGTCCAACTTCTGGAGGACCGCGATAGCGAACGTAGCTGTCTTACCGGTTCCGGATTGAGCTTGGGCTATGACGTCACGGCCCTTCACGATCGGTACGATTGCCCGCTGCTGGATGGCTGAAGGTTTTTCGAAGCCGTAATTGTAAATACCTCGTTCGAGGTCCTCCCTGAGACGCATTTCCTGGAAAGACGAGATGACTTCAACATTCTCGCTGGTTTCGAACTCTACGTAGGACAAATCTTCCTTCACGACTCTTCTCTCAGCCATCGCAAATGATGTTTGATTAAAAGCGCAAACTACAGCCAAATTACGTCGGAACGATGCGCACGAATCACTATTTCAAACAACACACAACGCGTCGGAACCTCACGATCTCACGAATAGAACGGAAGAAAACAAAATGGCGTCCGTCTCCCTTTCACCTTCTTCTCCATCATCAAGTTGAAGCTACTCATCTTGGGCCGACTATGTCCTTATAAGTTCAATTGAATCTATCCTTACATCACTGCCTCCAAAACAGCGAATGATCACCAATCACTGAGATGGTCGTTGACTTGAGAATCAAACGTACCAACAAAAAATCTGCAAATTCTTACACACGGGTTGGTTATTCCTCAAACCAGGCGCATGGAGATTCATTTCTTCAACATGGGGAAAATGGGGGAAACAGTGGGTGTGGCGGGTCCCGGACCCATTCCAATCGATTCAGGGTCCAAAATTTTGAGGAAAATGATACCCCACACGCCTAGGCACCAGAAATTTTGAAAACACACATTCAAAATGGGTGGATACATACCCATTTTGACCCATAACTTCTTCCGGTGGGTGCCAATCGTTCTGGGACCCATTTCATTGGATTCAGCGTCCAAAATTTAATGGAAAATGATACCCCTCTCGCCTAGATCGCCCAAAATCTCGAAAATCCATTTTTCAAAAAACACATTTTGACCCCTACCCCGCCCAAATTTGGTCCGATTGGGCTGAAAAGTTTTGAGGACCGTCCTAGGCCGGGAACAGACCCCTGACCTAAATTCAGATTATTATAAAATTTTCTACTACCGAACAAGGCGCGGACAATGGACGGCGGACAGCGGACGGACATTGACCTTTTTTGATCTAGACACCATGAAACGTCCAGAATAAATTTTTGAGTCGAATCGGAGGTTGACCTTTTGCATGAAAACATAGGTTGATTATTCAAGGAATAACCATCGAAAACGGCAAATAATGTGAATTTTATTGAGATTGATATATATATATATATATATATATAAATTATGGTTCTTCGGATTCAACTTGCTTTTTTTTTTAAAACGTTTATTTCAAAATCGATTAAGTGACTCTACACAACACAATATTGAGATGGAAATGACACGGTCGCAAAAGGCGGCGTAACTTGCTCTCAGCACGAGTGAACGAAGACTGCCGGCCGGAGGTCGGCGCGGTGCTTATATAGAGTCATGTGCTGACCTAAGCAGGAAGGAGGCGAGACAATACGTAACGCTTCCCCCCTTAGAATCAAATTTCGGGAAGAATCAAAAATTGTTTGAATTATAAGTTAATTACAAAGTTTGATCAAATTCAGAATTACATACTAATTGTACGTTTACAAAATTCAAGGAAGAAAAGAAAAAAATTACAAATTAATTATACGATTACAAAATTCTAAGTTAATATTCGAAATTACAAATTAATCATAGCATTTGATGAAATCAGTTATACAGACACAAGTACAGGGTGTTGACACGCAATTCTTAGGCTACATCATTTCTAATGTTTTGGTTAATCTGGCTATATTTGTATATTCGGTATGCGGAGAATGTGAAAAATGAGAATACAATTAAATACAAAAGGATAGTCCAAAAGCTTGGGGTAATAAAGTTAACAAATAGTTCCTTAGGCGTAGAGAGGGAGATTGCCGGAGTGCTAAAGTGTTTCAGGTTTTTCAACTTAATTTCTAGTCGGGGTTCAGTGTTGACCTCTTTCGGTGATTTTATGAATTTTACTAGGGAAGGTGTATGCCAAGTGGAAGTTGTGGGAGCGATTAAGGATTGGTTTCGGTATTCGATTGTACAACGCACATCACTGATTTCTGGTTTTTGTGCCTTTTCGGA